>JAKSZU010000009.1:81771406-82076406 GCA_026018925.1 Tupaia tana | reverse complement strand
CCCACCAACAAATCCCCTACCATTACCTCATGTATACATACCTCTTTCCTTCATTTACAAGCATACTACTAAGCAATCCAGAAAGTAAACTTCAGCTTTCAGTAGTTTTGTTGAATTTGAGCTATTTCTCTTCTCATCTGACCTATACACGAGCAAATAAAATAATTTAGAATTAGTTTTAGCACTAATATAGAATAGGAGCAATAGTAGCCAAATCTGGCTCCTTTCTGAAGTTCTCAGTACTTGATAAAGTATAGATGGCAAGGCCTCACCTCCAGGGATTTGGGGAACCATTATACACCACTGTTTCATAGATAGCATGCTCAAAATGCAATGTGCAATTCACATACAATTCAATGCATAAATCTTGAGTGATATTTTACATATGTAAATATCCATGTGATTATCATTCAGATCAACATATAGAATATATCTTTCACTGACACATGGGAAGTTCTCTGTGCTCCTTCTCAGTCAATACTCCCACATTCTCAGAGGTAGCTATTACTCAGAATTGTGGCACTATTGGCTTAATTTACTTATTCTTGAAGTCTGTATGAATGGCATCATTTACTCTTTTGTTTCTGGCTTCTTTCACTTAACATAATGTCTTTCAGATTGATTCATGTTCTTGTACCGATAACAACCACAGTATTTTCTTCCTACACAGAGAACCATTAAATATTGAAGAACGAAGAGACTTTAAAGATTATATTTCAGATGACAGTTTAGGCTCAAATGCCCACAAGGAACCAGGCAGAGAAAGCAGAAAAGTAGATGTCATGCAATAGGGAACGGTGGAGCTGTGGAAAACTAGTGTGTTTCCAACTAAAAGAAACCACTGGTATTTACTCATCTCCTGTTATTTCTTGTCACATGATAATGTGGACCTAGCATAACCAGATCTTCCTTTTTTTTCAAGTTGGAAATCTGAATTGTTTTCTATATTCTCCTGATTTTTAATCAACTTTAAAATAAGTATGACCCTATAAAAACTTATCTATAGGCTACATCGAGCCCACAGGTGGTCAGTTTGCAATCTCTGTTTAGTGCAGCCTCCCCACTTTCAAATAAAGAAATAATCCTCATAAAGCTTAAGATTTCTCTATGGTCATACAGAAACTTGGGGCGGGGGTGGCAGAGCTGAAGCAACCTGGTATAATATTGGGTTGTCTGGAAAGTGATGATGCATTTTTCTATGCATTTTTCTAAATAACCTAATTGTTTAGAGCACAAAATATGAAGAAAGACTGACTGAGATGAAGTGCTATCTCTATCATTTATCGTTATGTGAACCTTTGGCACTTTAGCCCTTCTGGGTCTTAGTTTTCTCATCTGTGAAATAAAGAGACAAAATAATGACCTTACAGGCTTATTGTGAGAAATGGCTCAGTTAATGTATGTAAAGAGCTTAGTATAGTACCTAGTGCACAGTAAGTGCTATAGAAGTATTCATTTTATTGTTTTTATTCCCAATGATAATGTATAGGAACAGTAATATTATTTATAATTTCTGAGAAATCAGTTTCTTCAAGACAAATTATCAAAATACGATACTAGGATATTTCTAAATTGTCAGGATTGATAAAACAGAAAATGTAAATGGGTTACTAATGCCAATGCCATACAATCAAAATATGTTTAAATGATTTTTAACTCGAGAATGAAAAACATAGCTTCCAATTGAAAAATATTCCAATCAGAGTCTCTAATAAGTAAAAAATAAGTTTTCTCTTTTTTTTTAAAGTTGAGCTTTGGCTCAAACCAAAGTAGAGTTTTGGTTAAACTTCAAGACAATTAGAAGGGTTTGTTAGAAATATAGGTATTTTACCTGGTAATGTAAAAGCTGTGGAAATAATAATAATAATAACGTAATCCTAATACCAATTTCTATTTATAGTGCTTTATAGTCTTTGAAAACTTTTTTTTTTTTTTACAAATTTGAGAAATTTATCTGTTATAAATAGAAGGCACTTAGGAACTCATCCAACACCCCTCACTTTCTACATGAGAGAACACACCCAGAGAGATTGCTACATGCCCAAAATCACACTGCAGGGTTGTGGAAAAGCAAGAATTTGGTTCCTCTAACTAGTCAGAGAATGTGAAGACCAGAAATAATTAAGTCCTGAGAATTACAAGCAACATGGCTGCATTTGCAACTTTAGCACAGAACTGAGAGAGGGAGTTGTGAGCTAGGGAAATCATGTAAATGTCCTTAGAGGAGGTAGCTTCTGAATTGGACCTAGAGAGGAGGGTCAGATTTCTTCTTTCTTTTTTCTTATTTATTTGTTTGTTTGTTTTAAGAGAGAGATATTTGCAATAGGGCATGTGCACTGGCTATAGAGACAGAGAGAAATAGAAAATGAGAAATCACCCCCCAAGAGGGATGGCCATGCCACACTCCCTTCTCCTTCATTCTCCTCAGGATCTTAGGCACACTTACACATGCGCCCAGCGTGAGTTTTAGGCTGCTGGGTCTAGGACTTGAACTAAGGTCAACTAGGTGGAACTCCAGTGACATAACCATCTGCTGGTCCCAGCGGGTCAGATTTCTAACAGTAGAAAGCCAGCCAGAAGACATACCATGCAATCAAAAGCAGGGTACTTATGCTGCATGGGTGGCACAAAGTAGATACTAATAAGGCTAGTAGCATATAGAAAAAAGTGAAGGGAAGCATTACCAGTGAGGGAGGAGGGGGCTACATTGTTTTCAATACCAAATCAAAAGACTTACGCATGAAGCCCTAGTGAGTCAGGAATGTTCCTTTTAATTTTTTTTTCACAAAAAAAAATGCAGGCTCATATTTCTAAGAAATAATCCGAATGCTGGCCCAGCCATGGTAATACAACAGCAATGCTATACTCTGTCATATTGGAAATCACATGGAAGATCAGGGTTCAGTGCCCAGTCAACCTGTACATGCCAAGTGCTCAAACTTCTGATCCTGGCTGGCCAGGAAAACTGTGGGGAGGAGTGCAGTATAAGATCCTGTTGAGGGTACTTGTTTCTCTTTTGAAATAAATAAATAAGCTTCAAAACCCAAATGCTAAAGAAAATGTAAAACGAAAACTAGAAATTCCCTTTGTAACAACTACCCAGAGTTACCATGATTAATAGTTCCTTCTGAAACTTGCCAGAAATGTCCCCCATGGGTTTTTTCTTAATAATATTTTCCAAATTGTGCTGTCTACTGCAGTTACCTGCTATAGTACACTGAATGGATCACACCAAATGTGAGTTACACAAATGCTGAAAGTAAATAGTGTATAAGTACTGCCTGGCCTGTTTAACAGCAAATGAAATGATGAAATTGTTAACTTTCTTAAGAAATAAAGAAAGCTAAAATGCTTTTTCAGTCCTTGACAGATAATTCATCAGTGTAATCTTTCTCATTTTTCACATGCTAATGGTGTCTGCTCTGCTGATATGCATGGAGAAAATACAAGTGTCCCAGGAATCTGATGTGACTCCTTGCTAATGATGTTTTCTTCTTCAGTCTTTTAGCCAAGAAATCATCAGAGAATAAGAAGAAGGCTACCTTTCTGTTGGGAGTACACGCAAAGTAGTTTTACATAATCCAGTTTTGCCAGAAAAATCTAAGAGAGTACTGATAAGAACAAAACAATGACAGAAATGCAATGGAAAGAAATGAGGAAATGGAATTTGGTTATGCAAATATGATCTTAGAGTGTGGGAGGCTGCGCACCAGCGAATATTGCCCTTAGGTTTAGGCTTCTCAGCAAACAATTACACAATGCCAAAGGCCATGATTGGCTCTCTTTCAAAACCTCACCTTCAAAACCATACTGTGATTGGCCACTTCCCATAGCAAATCGGTGAGCTTAGAATCCCTCAGATTTGCATATCTGGCACCTCATGATTGGTCCACAAAAGCAACCAATTATAACCCACCTTTTACAATCCTACATTTAACCAATCACCACCCACCAACATGTATATAACTACTATCCCTGGCCCACAATCTCCGGACGACCCTGAAGAGTTGTAATACTGTGTCATCCCCGTGTTGTAACATTGCGCCATTCGTCCCATCTCTTACTCCTTCCCTCAGGAAACCTGTTCGACTGTCCTGTGGGTTGGGACATTAGAGGAAGTGATTGAGATAATATAGTTAAACCAAGAGGGCCATGCTAGGGTTAGCTTGAGATAGTTTTAGTACCTGGCTTAAAGGAGGTAAGGAACTGAGTCATTCTGAAGGTGAAGGAAATCAGCCGAGATTGCAGGATGTTAAGAAAATGCACATTAGAAAGCTCTTGAAAATATTTAAAAAGATGATTAATTAATAGAACATATTAAAACAATCTATGAGGTATTTTTGTGATGGAAATGTTTAATAGGTACTAGTAACTCAATGAATTAATAAAATACATAGGGAAGTTAGAAATGCCAGAGTCACACATTTCTTGATCATGGATGTTGGTTCTTCAAAAATTTCATGGGAAGTGCATATTCTGAAAAAAAAACTGCATGGATTTTTAAAAAATTTGTTTCAAAATAAAATTGTGCTTTACCTCTTTCACTTTTTTCATAGTTTTTGAAATTCACTCTTACATTTGCTTGTTACTGCCATCTTTCTACTAAATCTCAACTTTCTCTATGAGTATCTCTGTTTCACATTATGTCTGCGAATTTACATGCTTCCTTCACATACCCTACTAGGTTTCATCCAAACAGAACTGTTACTTCTCCCCTTTAAGGCTGCAAGTCTCATTCTCTGCTTTTCTTTTCACTGTTTCCTTCATTGGGGGTATCCTTTTCTTTATCCCTACTAATTTCACCTCCATGTTGGGATGATCACATCTTACTTTTCTTTCACAATTAACCCAAAAGTTCAACTCATTGGCTGGTCCTGTGGCCTAACAGTTAAGGGAGTCAGATCCCACATGGCCAACCATAGTTTGAATTGTGGCCCGTATGGCTTGAAAAATACACTGGGTGTAGGTGCTTGCATGTCCAAAATCCCAACAGGATGGAGACATGGAGGAGAAAGGATTGCAATGTGACTATGTTTCAATGGGTGGTTCTTTCCCCCTCTTCTTCTCTGTCTCTCTGTCTCTGTCTGCCTCTCTCTGGTGAACACATGCACCCTCTAGCAATTATAATAATAAAATCCTGGCTCACAAACTATCTTTTTTTCTGAGCTTTCTCAGTCTATCCCTCAGTCTTCTGCACCCCTACCCCTGCCATCACATTCACAAGCTCTCTTCCCACTTCCAAAGGACTTTACCTATATCTCATATGACATCTACCACTGGGAGACTACTGCATATTAATATTAAAGTACACATTTTTCCTGCTCCACTTCCTGTAAACTCTTTGAGGAAAAGTTCCAAGTAGCTTCATCTTTGAATTCTTCACCCAGCACACATACCCAAAACATACACATCACACATATATACATGTGCATATAGACATATGTGGGTATATAAACAACTATAAAACAGTGTTTATAACTGCCTGGATGCTCAATAAATATTTGTGAAAAGAGAATAAAGAAAGAAGGAACATGGGTTTATATTATGGAAACCAGAATATATTAAAGCCATCATACTATGTTGGTTTATATACAAAACGTTGAGAGAAATTTTGTTTGAATAAACTAGATAAGCTCACATATGAAAATCAATGATAATAACTTGTACTTTCAATATGATTTTAATCATCAGCTACAACATAGCAAATATCTATTATTACTTATTAACATTATTTCTAATCTTTACTGAAAATCAGTAATTACCTATTATTATGTCCTACTTTCCAGGTAAGGAAAATGAGTCAGAGAATTTAAGTAGTTGGCCAAGATCATACATCTAATAAAAAGCAGAACTGGAGGCCCAGACATGGTGGCATAGCTGGTAGGGCACCATTACTTAATACTGGAGCCATATAGGAGGCTGAGGTTTGGATCATCAGTCTGTCTAAACACATCATGTGTGCCTGTGCATGTTAATGATTCTGGTTGGTTGAGAGGCTGTGGGAAGTTCATGGCATGATGAGATCCTGTCAAGGGTGACTATCTCTGTCTCTGTCTCTCTTTCTCTCTCCTCAATAAAAATAAAATAAAAGGCAGAGCTGGAAACGGAACCTAAGTCTGCCTTATTTCAAAGGCTATGCTCTTTCCACTAGCAAATTTTCTCACAAATATTGTCTTATTTGTACTGTAAATTAAAAAACTACAAATGTGTCAAAGTTGGGTATTCTCCCTCTGTAGCACCCCATTCACTGCTGCATCTTCCACTCTATACTTTCACCTTCCTCTCCAGTCCTACTGAGGGTTTCTCTAATGCAGTGCTGAGGGCCAAACAACATTGTGGTAGCAGGGCTCTGAGTGAGATAACCCTCAAAAGGAGAGAACCCAGAAGGAAAAAATTGGGGAACGTATGGATAAGAGTTATATGTGTCTAATTCCTTTGACCTCACGCGCAACTCCCCTCATCATACTCAAGCTTCCTTTTCCATCTCTTAGAGGATTTCCTTTTGTTTAACTATGGTACAATCCCTTTTCAGATTCCATGACATTTTTTTTTTTAATGAGAGTTGGTGATCAAAGAACAGTTGTGTGCAGGACCACTTTACTCTCCAGTCCCACCGAAAATGGAACCTTAAGCAGTTTGCAACCTTACAAAGACCATACCATCCCTATGACCTGATTGAAACTGCTAGATGTAAGCCTAGGCATTAAAAAGTTAAAATCTCCTTTTATATGACTTTTTAAAAATACTAAACCATAAAAAATATTTTATAGAGATTTTATTCCCATAGGACATGTGTGCTCACTGGAGAGACAGAGAGACAGAAAGCAAGAAATCACCCCCCAGGGGGAATTGCCACACGGCAATCACTTCTCTTCCATTCTGTTCTTGAGATCTTAGGCACAAATACAGACAAATGTGCCCTGTGTGAGTTTAAGCCACCATATCCAGGACTCGAACTGCAGTCAACTATGTGGAAGTCCAGCAATGTAACCATTATGCCATCTGCTGGTCCCATAAATTTTATTTTTAACTTACCAAAATAATGCACATCTCCTGAGTTTTTAAAGCTTCTTTATATATGTTCTGATATCATCTTTCCTCTTCTATCTATTCTCTTCCTCTCCCTTCCCTCTCAATCTCTCTCTCCCTCTCTCCTTCTCTTTATTCCTCTTTTATCTCTTCCTCTCTCTTTCTCTCCCTTTCTCATGCCATACTGGCAAAATTAGCTAAGACTTAATCTGCTTTCTGGGTGAACCAGCATTGGCAAAATCCAGAGAGTAGGAGTCCAGGACGTAGAAGAGAAGAGTAGGGGTCCAGGAAGTAGAATTGTCCAGATATCTACAATAAGTATATGTTTGTGAGTGGTATTATAACAAAGGCCTCCTGGTTTCCCTATTGGGTTGTGATGGTGCTTGCTTCAGCGCTTAACTAGGACACATTGGTTTGCACATCACTATGGTTCGATGAAGCCAGAGCATTAAAATCATTAAGTAAATCTGCTAACAGTAGAGGCTGTATTGGGTCACTCTTATAAGAAAACCAAATATGGCACACCACACTCCCATCTTTTGACCCCTGGGCCAGGATCTTCGAGGGAGGACTGCCCCCAGTAGCTTCAGCCCCGGGACCACCCCTCTTTAAGCCAGGTACACTTTTTTTTTGTCATTCCTTTCTTTTTCTGTCCCCTTAGCACGTCTTTCATTTGTAAATTTCTCTCTTCTGATTAAAACATAGGAACACCCTCAGTTCTACCACACCACACTCCCATCTTTCGACCCCTGGCGCGTGACTTTTTATTTATTCTACATATTATTTTCTTCCCACTTATTTAATCCTCACTTCCTTTATCTACGCCATTCCCTGGCTGTCTAGATAGGTCTAGAATTACAATTCTGAAACATTCTAGCATTTTAAGACTCTCTAGAATCCTCTATTTCACTGAACCACCTGCGAAGAAGGAGATACATTTCTTTGGAGACCTGAAGATAATACTTTTTCTTGGATTACATTACTAAACACAATTGAAGAGAGACTTTGGCTGACTCCATTCCACATCAGAAAGGAAACACACTAGCTCCTATTCAAAGAAACGTTCTCGTAAAAGGTTTTTCAAAGGGAAAACATCTCCCAATGGTTAGAAGTAAAAGAACCTCAGGTCTGAATATAGCAGGAAATATGTCTCCATCAAAGGAACACAGTAACTCCCTTCCTTTTCTTGAAAAAATACAGGACGTTACCAAAATGTCCAAGATAGAGTTTAGAACATTCATGTTGAACAAGTACTATGAGCTGGAACAGAAAAGAGACAATGAACTACGGGAGATGAGAAAGTCCTTCAATGATATGAAGGAAGAAATGCTGAGGAAGAAATAGACGGAACTATTAGAGGTGAAGTCTGAAATACAGGAAATCAAAAACTCTCTTGAAAGTATTAAGTTGATTAGACCATGCTGAAGGTCGAATCTCTGATGTAGAAGATAAAACTTCTGACCTAGAGAAAACCACCAAAAAGATAGAGAAAATAACAAAAAAACATAAAGATAACATACGAGAATTACTAGATTCCATTAGACGTCCTAACATCCGAATAACTGGTATCCCAGAAGGTGAAGGAACTAATAAAAACATGGAAAACCTATTCCATGAAATCTTGGAAGAAAATTTCCCAAGCATAGAGAGGCACTCAAACATCCAGACCCAAGAAATACAAAGGACACCAAATAGAATCAACCCAAGAAGACCTTCCCCAAGGCAAATCATAGCCAGACTGGCTAAGACCACAGATAAAGATAAGATACTAAAACTGGCAAGAGAGAAACGACAAGTGACTTACAAAGGTCACCCCATCAGGCTAACACCAGACTTCTCAATGGAAACTATGCAAACAAGGAAAGAATGGGAAGATGTATTGAAAGCGTTAAGAGAGAAACAATTTCAACCAAGATTATTGTATCCTGCAAGATTATCCTTCATATGGAAAAAAAAGATTAAAATCTTCTCAGACAAACAAAACCTGAAAGAATTTACCAGCACCAGGCCAGCTCTCCACGAAACCCTGAAGAAAGTACTGTTCCAGGAAAACTAAAAAAGTAACAGCCAGAAACAAAAGAGTAAAAGGCAACTAAGATAATGGCCAACTTAAACGTCGGGACAGATCCATTAACATCGATAATAACATTGAATGTTAATGGATTAAACTCTCCAATCAAGAGACACAGACTGACTGAATGGTTTAAAAAAAAATCCTCTATCTGTTGCCTACAGGAAACCCACTTCATGGATAAAGATATACATAGACTGAAACTGAAGGGTTGGAAAAAGACTTTCCATGCAAATGGGAACCAAAAAAGAGCTGGAGTTGCAATACTAATCTCTGACAAAATAGGCTTTAAAACAAAAACTGTTCAAAGAGACAAAGAAGGGCACTATATTGTAGTAAAAGGATCAATCGATCAAGAAGATATAATGCTTATTAATATCTATGCGCCTAACACAGGAGCGCCCAAATATGTGAAGGAAAGACTGCTAGATCTTAAAAGGGAGATAGACTGCAGCACACTAATTGTTGGAGACCTCAACACTGCACTATCCCCCCTGGATAGATCATCTAGACAAAAAATAGGTAAAGAGAAAAAAGATCTAAACGATAACATAAAACAAATGGACTTAACAGGCATCTATAGAACTTTCCATCCCAAAACCTCGAGATACACTTTTTTCTCGCCACCACATGGAACATTCTCGAAGATTGACCACATTATTGGGCACAAAGCAAGCCTCTACAGATTCAAAAGCATAGAAACTATACCCAGCATCTTCACCAACCATGATGGAATTAAACTTGAGTTTAATTTCAAGAGAAATCCTCAAAAATACTCAAATACATGGAAACTTAATAACCTACTCCTGAATGACTCCACAACTACTGAAGAAATAAAGACTGAAATCAAAAGTTTCATGGAAACCAATGACAATGAGGACACGAGTTTCCATAATCTTTGGGACACTGCTAAAGCAGTCATAAGAGGGAAGTTCATAGCAATTAGTGTACATAAGAGGAGCATGGAAAGAAGGCAAATGGATCACCTAACATCATGCCTCACAGAATTGGAAAAGCAACAGCAAAAAGATCCAAAAAACTCCAGGAGAAATAATAAAGATAGGAGCAGAAATAAATGAAATAGAAAATAAACAAACTATACGGAAATTAAATGAAAGTAAACTTGAAAGTAAAAGCTGGTTCTTTGAAAAGATAAACAAAATTGATACACCACTAGCGAGACTTATTAAGAAGAAGAGAGAAAAGAACCAGGTGAATCAGATCTGCAATGAAGCAGGCAAAATAACAACAGACATAGTAGAAATAAAAAACATTATTAGAGGATATTATGAACATCTGTATGCCAAGAAACAAGATAATTTGGATGAGATGGACAAATTCCTGGACATGTATAATCTACCTAGATTGAGCCAAGAGGATATAGGAAGTATGAATAGGTCCATAACGAGCCAGGAGATCGAATCGGTTATAAATAACCTCCCAACAAAAAAAAGCCCTGGCCCTGATGGATTCACCTCTGAATTCTACAAAACTTTCAAAGAAGAGTTAACCCCTATTTTGCTTGTGTTATTTCTAAAGATCCAAAAGGGTGAATCTCTCCCTAATTCATCCTGTGAAGCCTCTATCACCCTTATCATTAAAACAGATAAGGACAGGACAAGGAAGGAAAACTATAGACCAATACCCCTGATGAATATAGACACGAAGATTCTCAACAAGGTACTAGCAAATCATATACAACAACTTATAAAAAAGATTATACATCATGATCAGGTAGGCTTTATCCCAGGATTGCAAGGTTGGTTCAACATATGCAAAACCATAAATGTAATACACCATATTAATAGGAAGGAAGATAAAAACCATATGGTCATATCAATTGACACAGAAAAAGCATTTGATGAGATACAACATCCCTTCATGATCAAGACTCTCAGCAAAATGGGCATAGAAGGGCCATTTCTCAATACAATAAAACTATCTATGAAAAACCCATAGCGAACATCATCCTCAATGGAGAAAAGCTGAAAGCTTTTCCACTAAAAACGGGTACAAGACAAGGATGTCCACTTTCTCCACTCCTCTTCAATATAGTACTAGAAGTCTTGGCCATTGCAATCAGAAAAGAGGAAAAAATAAAAGCATTCAAATAGGAAAAGAAGAGGTGAAACTCTCTCTATTTGCAGATGACATGATTGTATACATAGAAGACCCAATGGTTTCCATAAAAAAATTTCTGGAAGTAATACATGAATACAGTAACGTTGCAGGATACAAAATTAATATCCAGAAATCTACAGCATTTCTGTATACGAACAACAGGCAGACTGAGATAGAACTGAAAACAGTTGTTCCATTTACCATAGCCACAAAAAGTATAAGATACTTAGGGATAATTCTAACTAAAGAAGTTAAAGACCACCACAAGGAAAATTATGAGAAGATAAAAAAGAAATTGAAAATGACACAAAAAAGTGGAAGGACATCCCATGTTCATGGATTGGAAGAATTAATATAATCAAAATGGCAATTTTACCCAAATTAATCTACCTATTTAATGCAATGCCAATCAAAGTACCAGACACATTCTTAACAGATCTAGGAAAGACAATCATAAAGTTTGTCTGGAATCATAAAAGACCCCGCATTGCCAAAGCAGTTCTGCACAAGAAGAGTGGAGTGGGCGGCATCTCATTCCCTGACCCAAAAATATACTACAAAGCTGTGGTAATCAAAACAGCATGGTACTGGCACAGGAACAGACAGGTGGACCAATGGAACAGAATAGAGTCCCCAGAAATGAATGCTCAAACATACAGCCAACTGATTTTTAACAAGGGGTACCAGTCAATCCAGTGGGAAAAGGAAAACCTCTTCAGCAAATGGTGCTGGAAAAAATGGATCTCCACTTGCAGAAAGATGAATCTGAACCCCTACCTCTCACCTCTTACAAAAATAAAGTCAAGGTGGATCAAATATCTAGATCTGAGACCTCGAACTATAAAACTGCTCCTGGAAAACACCGGGGAAAATCTGGGAGACATTGGGGTAGGGAAAAACTTCTTAAATAAGACTCCCAATGCACAGTCTATGATCCCTAAAATAGACAAGTGGGATTACATCAGACTAAGAAGTTTCTGCATGGCAAAAGACACAGTGATTAGTGTGAACAGACAGCCCTCAGAATGGGAAAATATTTTTGTAAACTATGCATCAGACAAGGGACTGATAACCAGAATCCACAAGGAACTCAAGCAGCTGTTCCGGAAAAAGACAATCAATCCTATTAAAAGATGGGAGAATGAGTTGAAAAAACCACTCTCTAAAGATGACATATGAATAGCTAAAAGGCATATGGAAAAATGCTCAACATCCCCCATTGTAAGAGAAATGCAGATCAAAACAACAATGAGATATCACCTAACCCCAGTCAGAATGTCTAAGATTAAAAAAACAAAAAATGATAAGTGCTGGAGGGGGTGTGGTGAAAAGGGAACTCTCTTACACTGCTGGTGGGATTGTAAATTGGTCCAACCACTGTGGAGAACAATTTGGAGATTCCTCCAAAATCTACAAATAGAACTACCATATAATCCAGCAATCCCCCTCCTTGGTATCTACCCGAAGGACAGAAGAATACTTAATCGAAAAAGTGCTTGCACATCGATGTTTATTGCGGCACTTTTCACAATTGCTAAGTCATGGAAACAACCTAAATGCCCACAGACTGATGAATGGTTAGAAAAACTGTGGCACATATACTCAATAGAATACTATTCATCCATAAAAAAACAACAAAACCCTGGCTTTTGACAGGAAGTGGATGAATATGGAAGACTTATTGCTGAGTGAAGCAAGCCATGCTATGAAGGAGAGGCATTGTATGTCCCCATTTAATATATACCGAGTGTCTGCACACTAAAAAATGAAAAAAAAAGAAAAAAATATATATATATTTGAAACCATACTGCTTCTGTTGTTATAGAGTTATAAAATTATACAAAATTATAAGACATATTTTGAACATTATCTTTAAAATTCAGTATTTTGAAATTTTGAAAGTTGTTTGTAAACTGTCAAGAATTATGGAGTATGAGCTAAAATTTTTTGCTATGTAAAGTAAATGTTTGTGGAAAATGTAAAAATAAAAAAAAAATTGCTATGGACACTAGAGACAAAGTGGAAGGAGAGTGTGCGAGGGGAAGAGTGCAGGAAAGGAAATTAGGGATAAAAATGGAGAGATAAGATATTTGTGGGACATAGATACAGTTTGTTATCTGTTGATAAGGACGTGAATAGTATTCTCAACTGGACTGAGATGAGTATCATTCTGGGTAAAATCTCTTTACAATCTAAATGATGTATCATGATTGAATGTATAAATAATAATAATAATAATAATAATAATAATAAAATATATAAATAAAAAAATAATGAGAATAATAATAATCATGAAAAAATGATGAAAAGCCATTTGATGATGATGATGTGGATAGTAATGTCTTTGTTTGAACCGATGTGCAAGGTATTCCTTCTGGGAAAAAAAAAAAAAAAAAGAAAACCAAATATGGAGCCATCTACATGGTGTAACCCAAAGGATGCCAAAATGATATCTCTGCTCCAGGATATGTCTCCTAACAGAAAAGTCTTAAAGGTGTTGCTATATTTCAAAATACCCTGTGAAAATTGAAAGTCCTTTGAGGTAGTAGATCAGTTGAGATTTATTTTCCAAAGTGAGAGCTTATCAAGGTGAAAGTTCTATTTAAGTATAGAGCAATAAATAAAGTGAGAAAATGGTAAATGTCATGAAGGTAGATGAAAAAGTGGCAAATTTTGACTCTCAGAATGGTACTGTAATAGACCTTGTTTCCATCCCATTATCAGGTGCTCTGGATGTGAGTAAGGAAAATTCTTGTTCAGTTTTCCAACTTGCTAAAGAATTAGTAACTTCCACTACCACAGTGTTTTGTTATTGGGTATTATTGACAATGGAAAGTTTCAACCTGTACTAAGCACATCATGGGTTAAATTCAAGAAAGTGCTGCAGGCTTTAATGCAACCATGGGAATAATACAAAACAAAACATACATCAGGGTGGGACTGACCCCAGTGGGTAGCTAGATATTGTGTCAGAGACTTGTGGAGTAACCTGTCCTGTTGACTCTTTTCCAGGGTTGAAAGAGGGAGGGATAACAGCTTCCATTGCTTAAAGATGCAGTTCCGCTAGTTGGGGGCAAGGAAAACCCGAGCAGAGACCTAAAATGTTTCAGATCATACATTTACCAAAAAAAAAAAAAAAACACAAAATTATGGTTCTTAATAGAATGTACAAAGTAGAATGTCATCTCATTCAACCTTTCGCTTCTCTTTCTGCCTATCAACATATGTAACTTATTAACATAACTGAGCATGAATATTTCTTACTATTGTGTAGTCTTTTCATATCTGTTAAATAAACACATCTATCCTTTTTCCTGAAATATTCATTTACCCAGTTGACAAAACCTCAGTTAGTTAAAATATTTTTATAGCCATTCTAAAAGTTCCATAAGTTCCGTCATATTGTGAGTGTAAGAAGAAGGATTAAAATGTAAGAGAAATATGATGAGAGTTTGGATGTGATTACTTTCCTTTTCTTACTTGACTAATTCAGCATATTAAAACCACATCAGGCATTTTGACAAAAGTCAGTGTGGCTCTTTTTTCCATTCAAAAAAGAATAATTCTCTATGTTTAGGTAGTTTGAAACTTGTACTTAAGGACATTGAATTTGGTATTTGCTCTTTAGTGGAGGAAGGTGAGGAAAGAAAGGTCCCTATGTTTAGTCACTGAATAAATATGTCTATAGGCAAGGCACTATTTGGTGCTTTAGTTAGTCTATGGACTTTTTAAACATCTATTTTGGCTGTTCCAGAATCCCCATGTTAATCTTCTCATCTCCCTGCTGAAGTGCCTCCAGTTCTGATTCTACAGAATTATTTGGTAAATTAAACCATCCATAACCCAGTCAGGAAGAAAAGATCAAAGCTCCTGCATGTTGTTAAATCAATGCCATAAAATCCACCTACTGTAAGTTTTCTTAGTATGAATGCCTTCATTCAGCTACTATACAATTATAGCAAGTTTATCTATTCAGTTTTCCATTTAACAAATATTTTTTAAATAAATTAAAATGAAGTTACTACTGCTATACATTACTGTTACTATATTATTGACCTTTCTTGGATGTTAGCAGCTGCCAGATACTGTGCTAAGCCTTTAAAAACATTTCAATAAATCTCTGTGACAACTCTATAAAGTTAAATACCATTAATACCTCCATTTTACAGTTTTGTAAACTGAGGTTTAGACTTTTAAGTTTTATAGGGCCTCACTAATTTACAAATTTGTATATATAGTAATTAGTGTAGAGAAACAATTAGTGAAGAGCTATGTGACAACTTGACAGCAAGAGCAGAAAAATACAAAGGAAAAAGAAATACAAGAAATTGGAAAGCACAGTAATTCAGAGGTTTGTAATTTGAAGATGGACCACTATATACCTCTCATAGCTTTTAGAAGGCAACATGGAGTTATAACAGGGAAACTAGCTGGTATGCGTATGACCCCAAACTATTAAAATTAGAATAAATTACATTCAAGATTATCTACTTAAAAATGAGTGAAGAAGTAGGGGCTGAGCAGCAGTGCAGTGGTAAAATGTGATGTGATGCTCTGTGAGGCTGACCTACATGGAAAAGTTCCAGGTTTTCCTCTGGGGACCTCTCTGAATAAGCCAGACATGCAGGTGCCTATGATCTCGGGCTGGCTAAAGCTAGGGGTGGATTGCAGCATAAAGTCCCTGTTGTTGGTAATCTCTTACTATGTCCCTTTTGCTCATGGGAGAAGTAAGTAAAGAAACTTTTTAAAAAAAGAATGGATGAACAGCTGTAACATATGCTATAAATATTTGTCTGATTTTTCAAATTGGTAAAATAAACATCAACTCTGCATTTTAGCTTCTCAAAGGGAAGGCTTCAGCTATCTGAAAATTCACATTCCATGATGATGGTGGTATTCTCATGTGTGGTACATTTCTAAAAAATAAACTTATTTACAGAGTACTTTCCTTTTCAAAGCTTCTACCTTCAGGTTCCGCTAGCCTAGTCTATTAATTTGCTGTGGTTTGGGCCTATTCCATCACCAGGATTAACCCATTATGCCGACTAATACGTAATTGACCATTTGTAAAGGAGAACTGGAACCTTGATTTAATGTGTGATTTGTAGTGGCCTAATACAGCCTCCTAGCTCACTCCTTACTAAGAGGAAAATAATTACCCCTATGCCTCCATTTAAAATAGCCGTATGGCCCATGCCCAAGATATAACTATGATCTAGCATGAGAAGAAAAAGTAAGATCCTGAACAAGGTCCCTTCCCAAGAGGCTAGACCCTAGTGAGATACCTGGGTACTGCATGGAGCACCTGAATGGCTCAGGAAAGCATGAGAACCCTGGGCCAGGAAATTCAGAAAGAGTCAGAAGCCCTTCCAAGAGTCCTGTAAGCACTCAGCAGCAAAGCAGGGCTCCCCCACATACTTACTTATACCTTTTCTAGATTTGTTTATCTTAAGTTTCCAGGAAAAAATTGCAAAGAGGGTCCCTAGGGACTGAGTAGGTGGGCAAAAGAAGGGACTGAGGGGCTGCAGGCTGTTCTCAGTGAGAATTAAACAAACAGCCCAGTGTGGGGAGAGTAAGGGTAGGTTTCATGAGACAGACATAAAAAATAAAATCCCAAACTACTGTGGTCATTCAGAAATGTTTGCAACTTTTCACAAGGGCAGTGGTTTTACCCCCAATTTCCTGGACAAATATTTATTAAAGTAACGAAGGATCAAGTACATGAAGCTGTCTCACATCAGTGCAGCATCCTACTTTCCTTATGGCTCCAAACTGTGAGGTGTTTGAAAAAAAAAAAAAAAAAAAAAAAAACCTCTTCCACATGAAATAGTTCTATGTTACAGAGGATAGTTGGACATGTTCTGGGAGTGGGTGTGCTTGTTTGAGTTCAGTGTGTGCAGAAAAGTCAAGCCCCCACAGTCATTCACACACTTCCCTCCTCAGCGATGGGTATGCAGACAGCTGAGCTCCTGGACTAAGTCTCTGAATGGTAATCTACATTTATAAATATTATTTTCTTAACTATATTGAGCCATTTTATAAATAATATGCATGTGTCTGCTGAGCATGTATATATATATATATATATATATATATATATATATATATATATATATATATATAGTCAATCTTTGCTTGTTTTCTCCTGAGGCTGGTTTGTGTGGTTACTTATGTGGTATGATTTCTGAGGTGTCAGAAAGTTCTCCCCTACCTCCTACTCTAGTCACCAAAAATATCCCCTGGATTGGCCCACCATAGATCTTAAAATGCCCATATTGCTCAAACATTTGATTTAGTCAGTGAAAGCAGCTGTTAAAATTCAAGTGTACATTGGATATTAGACAGACAAGAGAAATTAACAGCTAAATAAAATGGAAAAGAACCTTGTATCTAATACAAGGTTAAGCTTCAAAAGAATGCAAGATGACATGCACAGTTTGGGTTAGGTGCTATTCTTAAATGTCACAGGACTGGAACCAACATACATGCTTGCCCCAGATTTTAACCATGATTCTGTGGTAAAAGAAAGACAGCATTGCTGAGCAGACTTTGTTCTGATTTATGTTGATTCTGATATGAGTGTTTTCCACAGTTTCTGATCCTTAGCTCCCACTCTTTTCACAGTGTATTTGACACCCCTTCCTGTGCTCCAGAGGTTCTCAGTGACCTCTTGGTAATCAGCCTTGGTGGGGCCCAAATAGTCACCCCTTGGAAAACTTACAGAGCCTGCCTGTGAGCATTTTTGGGAAAGACCTCACAAGAACCCAAGTAATCTCTCTCAGTAGCAAATTGCCAAACCAAGTTCACTTCCTCAAAAGATGATGGAGGACTTAGCAGCTTCTTATATTGCTCTGAAATTGGAGAATAAAATTCTGCAGGCTCAAGTGCAGAGGTTGATAGAAGGAAATGTTGCCCTCCAGGCCCAGATCCCAGAGCTCCAGAAGTTCCGAGCAGCCAAGGAGGATGAACCACTCCAAAAGCTTTCAGCAGCCCAGAAGCCTCCAGAGTCCCTGGATCTCCCAGCAACCTGGGAGCCCCAAGAACTCATAGAGGCCAAGGAGCCCCCAAAGCTACCAGAGGTTGAGGAATCCCCAAATTTCACAGAATCCCTAGGTCCCCCAGTAACCTGTGAGCCCCCAGAGATCACGAAGCTCCAGAAGAGTGCAGAGCCCCAAGAGCCTGAAGTCAGGGAAAGCCCAGCAGCACAGGAGTCCAGGGAGGTCCAGAAGCCCCTGGAGTTCTCAGCAACCCAGGAGTTCCAGGCACCTCCAGTGGCCCAAAAGCTCCTAGTAGCCAGTGAGGCCCAAGAGCCCTCAGATACCCAGAGTGTTCCAGAGGTCAAGGAGCTTCAGAATTCAGAACCCCAGAATCCTCCAAATGCTGATGAGCCTCAGAAGGCACCAGAATGCCAGGAGACCTCGGCACAACTTGACCCCCTTGAGCTTCCAGCTCCCCAGGAGCCTCCAGAGCTTCAGATCTACCAGAAACTCCTGTATCCTTCAGATGTCCAGGAGTTCCTAGAACTCTTAGCACCCCAGGAATCCCTAGAGGGCCTAATAGCTGTTGAGACATCAGCAGCTACAGAATTCTCAAATGCTCGTAATGAGTTAGGAGCTGTGACTTTCCCCCTAGAATACCCTTCAGCCTTCAGTGGGGATGCCCAGAAAATTCCTGAGTTCCTAATTGAACTCAATAGTTACATGAGAGTCAGAGGGCACCTTTATCCCACTGAAGCAGCCCTGACGAGCTTTGTTGGCAACTACTTCTAATGTAAGGCAGGAAGATGGTTCCAGCCCTTAGTGGATATCCAAAGTCGCCTGCTGGAGCAATTTGAAAGTGTTATTCAAGTGCTACAGGATACTTCTGACAATCCAGAAAATATGGAAGATGCCAATCACTGCATACACCAGCTCTGCCAAGGAGAAGGCCCTGTCCACCAGGATATAACCCATTTCTACATCATTGCTCAGGACCTGAACTGGGATGAAATCACTCTCTGCATCCAACCTCAAGAAGGGCTTGATAGTTCTTTCCAAGATGAACTATCTTGCAGAAGCCCATCTACCAACAAACGATCTGATCACTCAGTGCATCAGCCTAGAAGAAAAGCTGAGTGGTAAGCTTGATCTCAGTCCATCAGAGATAAGTCCTATTGAAAACAGAGATGGTTCTGAGAGTCCACCAGCAGAAAAACAGCCTATCCAGGCTGCAAGCAACCACCCACACCTCAGTGAAGCTGAACGGGCCCACTGTCGTGAATGCCACTTATGCCTCTACTGTGGTCACCCTGGTCACTTTGCCAGAGATTGTCCTGTCAGACCTCATCATGCCCAGAAGGCGGGAAACATCGAGGCCTGGCGGTGGTAAAGGGGACCCTGGGCGGGCCAATCTACAAATAAGTGCCCCCCTCTCTTCCAATATACATGTCTCGTACCTTATGACTGACCGTTGAAATTCGACTGGGAAGACGACAGTTCTTTGAGCAAGCAATGGTGGATTCAGGTTCCTACAGAAACAGCATAGACTATTCTGTGGTTCTTCGAGAAAAGCTGCCCATTCACAGTAACATCTTTCCTCTGATGCTTGAAACTGTCGATGGCTGTCCACTGATTAATGGTCCCATAACCAAAGAAACACCACCTGTTGAAGTTAAAATTGGAAATCATGTTGAAGAACTCCAATTTGATATTATTCATGCACCACGGTATCCTTTGATTCTTGGAATCCACTGGCTTGAGACACATGACCCAAACATTGAGTGGAGTACCCGCACAGTGTCCTTTCCATCACGTTATTGTCACTACAATTGCTTCAGGCACAGGTAGACTAGAAGACGTCGTGATGAAATAATGGCTGGGTAGATCTTACATCCCAGTGACTGCTCCTGGGAACCTATCTTGCATTACCTCAGCTTTCATCAGCATTTGCTGCTCCTGAAAACATCCACTGAATCTCTGGCTATGAACTAAGGTTACCTGTACAATGACCCTGTCTCTGGGATCATGGACTGAACCTGACTACTTTGACCTGTTTTGTTTTGTCTCCCACATCACTGCTGTATGCCCTCTTCTCTGAACCCTGCATTTGCAAAGCTGTTTTAATTACAATTTATACTAACAATATGCATGAAAATAGATATTAGAAACTAATACTGAAACATATAGCTGTTAGACTGACTTGATATTTTTAATAAGAATTTTCTTTTTCATAAAAATTGTAACATCTTTTCAATAAAGAAAAATAAATTTGCAAATGATATTTTTAAAAAGAATCAATAAACATTGGCAATTTCTATATGTATTGAATTATCTCTTGGCTTAGTCAAAGGAAAGGGATAAGGAACTAGTAAATTGGGAGGAAAAGAGAGAGTTAAAAATCACTCAAAATTTGGGCAGAGTCTTGAACATTCCATGTTAGTAGTGACAGGTTATTGGGTGATGGACTAGGGAAAATTAAAGAGAGTAGGGAACTTTTGGGTCTAAGATGGGGTGAACAATGGTGAAATTAGGAGAAAGGTGGAAGGAAGGTTGGGAAGAGGGCCTGAAGAGGGAAATGGAGGAGGTTCAAGGGATGGTTGGAAGTGCTGAGGGCAGATACCTCTGCCTAATTGGATGGAAAAAATCCTATAAAAGTAAAGGGAGCATTGATGAAAGACTGAGCAGCTTTGAAGGCAAAATTCTTGGACTCTACTAGTTAACCAGAGGGAAGAGCACAGAATCAGGTAATGAGACCCCTTCGGTGGCTCTGAGCGGCCCAGACATCCTGGTAAAGTGACAAGGGGAATTTGTCCTAAAGCTCATGTCTATTAATCTGGTCTTACCAGTGCACAGAAGCAGGACAACAGAAGTCAGGTTTCAACACATGCGATTATTATTAGCCAACTGTACATTTCCTATACATACAGGTTGCCTTGTTCTGCTAGTCATGACACTTGCACAACACATTGGGAGTGCCAAGTCAAGGAAAGAAACTTATGCTCTTGTGAGCCTGAGGGGGGCTAATGTTCTGACAAATCACACACACACTTGCACACACACACACACACACACACACACACACGAACTACAGGGCACAGGATATGGAGGGACCTCTAGGAGAGATGTGAGGAATTGTTCAAGCAGACCCTAATTCTTTTCCTCTGTGTTTTTAACTCTCACATGAGAGTTTTTCTCTTTGAAATCACTTAAAAATGATTCCTTACCTTACTTAAACAAAAGATAAAATAAGTTATTATATCCTAGAAAAACATACGTGATGAACTTACCATTAACTGAGGCCCTAATATATTCTGGTTACAACGTCAGGCATTTTTACACATATTAATTATCTCATTACTCCTAAGAGCAATCTAGTGCTGAATCCCAGCAAGGTTAATTCACTTGCCCAAAGTCACAATAGGTAATAAGTGGTGAAGGCCCATTTGGCCACCAAAATCCATGCACTTTCCACTACGACATGGCAATTTCTAATGCAATGCTGAGGGCCAAACAACATTGTGACAGCAGAGAGCTAACAGCGATAACCCTCAGAAGGAGGGGAAAACTCAGAGACAAAACTACAGGGACCATTTGGATAGTAGTTATGTGTCTCCACTTCCTTTGTTCTTATCCCCAATCCCTTTGTCACCCTCAAACTTCCATTTTTTAGAAGATTTCCTTTTGGTACAGCCCCTTTTTTTATTCCATAGTATTTTAATTTTATTAATTAATTAATATATTTTTATTTATTATTATTATTATTTACATTTTACATTGCTATACATCATTTAGCTTGAATAGAGACTTTAACCAACATGAAATACACCTCAGACCAGTCCAGTTGAGAATACTATACACATCATCATCAACAGGTAATAAACCATTTCTATGTCCCACAAATGTCTTACTTCCCTATTTTTTTCTCTGCAATCCATGGCATTTTTTATGAGAGTTATTGGTCAAAGAACAGTCACATGCGAGACCACTTTTCAGATTGTCTGCCATTTCCATATCCAATCCAAATCCTTGCATCTTTAGATTCCACCTCTTCTAGTCCTCACTGGCCTCCTCTTCCTTCCCTGAATAGTCTAATGTATTTTGGGATTATACACCAACTTGTGGGATGTGGGGACCATTTTTAGGTATATGCCTTCCATTCTACCCACTCAATATCCCCTATTTATCCTGGATGCAGAGACAGAATCATCTACATCCCTATCCTTAACACGTTCTTCATAGCAACTGATTCAATGAGATTTAATTAATATTACTTAGGGGGAAAAAAAGGCTTATTTGTATACTATGAGCTCTTCTTGTTTCTCTTATTTGCCACTCATCTGTACTCTCAAGAGCAAACACTATTTGTCAATGTGGAACTCAAGTGAAAAAAACCTTTAAGCTCTCACAAAGGTATGGGGGAGGGCCTTTTATTGCTCAAACTACCCTGGGGCTAAGAAGATCAACTGTGTTTGTTTACCCCAGGACTAAGAAGATTCTTGGGAAATAGGGCTTTCTGCGCTAAAACTGAAACAGCTCTGGACAAAGTGAGAAGGTTTGTCAGCCAACCTACACCATACATTATTCTAACTACACAACTAATTTAGCTAGAGAATGGTTCTTTATGTCACAAACAGGATCAATTATCCAATCATAGAGCCACAGACTTTGTGAGCTGGAAAAAACTCAACAAATCTATTTTCTTAATTTTATAAAGTAGCTGAGATGACTAAGAGAAAGGAAAGTCACCTAACATAGCTCAGCACTATCCCTATGTCCTAAATCCAAATCTAATGCTCTATTTTCACTTCCACTGTTTTAACCCAATAGTTAAAAATAAAATCTGTGGCCAGCACTGTGCTAGGTACTTTGGACCATGGACAGTGTTTAAAGCATAACATGAGAGATTTATAATGTGGTTAAGGAAGAAAAGTTAGCATTTGTTAGACAGCTAGCACAGATACTCAAATGCTAAATCCTATGGTGGCAGAAAATATGACAAAGTAAAACTTACCAGTTAATGGGACTAACAACAACATCCATTTAATGAGAACCTTTTTGCCAGACATCGTACTGGGTGGTTTAGATTTTTTCAGTGTCTGAAATGTAAATATTATTAGCCCATGTATACAAATGGAAGAATTGAATCTCACTTCAGTGAGATCACTAGTCAGCGGTCGCACTGTTAGACTTGGCAGATCTAAAATCAAACTCCAAAGCTGGGGTTCCAGCCAACATATCGCACTACTTCTCAGGATGAATGAGCTTTACTCTTTATCAACCACCTGAATAATATTGACTCACTAAATATGAGTTCTATTACCCCAGAAAAATATTTTTAAAAAGATAATTTATTATTCATTCAGCAAGCATTTAGTGAATGCCCTCTGTGCCTCAGGCACAGATATAGGGGGAAGAGGAGGATAAAGGGGGAGGAAAAAACCTACAAACCTATCTAAAGCTTGACACATGGTTCTTGCTCTGACTACTACTTAACAGGGGAAGCTGTCTTGTAACATAGCACTCTGATATACAGAGGAAACAGTAATAATTTTGCTATGGACTGAAGAAGTATGTTTTGAGCTTGGCCTTAAAGGAAACAAGAGGATGGACAGGATTTTCTAGGTTGAGTTAAGTGCAAAAAAAGCAAGCTGGCGGGAAAAAGCATGGTGTCATCAGAAAAGATAGATATGTCACTGCAGATTAAAGATGTGAGTATGTGTAGGATGGGGGTATAGGTAGAAAAATGAAGCCTAACAAGGAGTTTGGAAGTTTGATCAGGTTGAACGCCCAATCTACTTGGCTAAAGACCAAATTTTATCTTGTGAATGATTTGGATTAGGACTTTTTTTTTCCTCTTCTTCTTATTTGTTGTCATTATATTTGGGTCTATTTTTCTCTCCTGCTATGAAGCAACAAATTTATATGTGTCAGGAGCTTATAACATAAAAATAAAAGGCTCCCCTTTTCCCCTGCCCCTTATCTTACAAATTAAAAGATTTCTAAATAGAATACAATGAATCTATATTTTGCTAATGTAAAAGTGATGTGCAAAATGACAAAGTGTCTATTTTTACCTTCTTAGATTTTATGAAGATTAATTCAAACTGTCAAAGGCAAAGTATTAAAAGTAAATTAAGTGTAATTTTTCTCATATACCTGTTGTGAGAACTTACTGTGAGCAAAGCACTGAAATACACACAAATGTATGCAGGACAACATTGCTGCCACTCAAAATTTTACAATCTAATAACAGACAAATGTTAATGAAGGATAAAAAACTATTTTCTAATTTTGGCCTTTTTGCTTCAAATTTGAAAGACTCTCTAAATGAAAACTTTTTTCTTAAAAAAATAAATATACTACAGTATTTGGCACAGATAAGAAAATAGTTCTCTCTTTAGCTAACTTTTCTAAGTTTAAACTTCAACAGGAAAATTATCTCTATATGTTTTATAGCCTCTCTTTCTGTTTTTTTATGAAATATTTCATGATATTGAAGTATGTCTGGCATAGTTGTGGTCACTCCATAGAAGGATTTATATGTGTTCCAGTTCTTAAAGTATCTGTATATTTATTTTTTAAGAATTATTTATTAATTTAATTTTTATTTGCTATTATTATTTTTTAAATTTGATCAGAGAAAGACAGAGAGTGAGACACCAGAGAAAGATAGACAGAGAGTGAGAAAGGGAAAGTGAGAAAGCAATTTTCTAGGTCCAGGTCTCAAACCACAGTTGGCCATGTTGGAGTACAATGCCCTTAATTGCCATGCCTCCTGCTGGCCCCAGTACTTGTATATTTTTAAAAGTATGTTTTTAAAAAGTTTAATAGGGTTGGATACTTTTTTAAATTCATCATATAGTATAACATATATTATATAATGCTACATATCAAATATTAAATGACAAGAGTAATATAGGGGCCAGAACACTGAGGGTCAGGAAATTAGGATTAAACTATTAAGTCTACCACTTAACTAGCTGTACAACCTGTTTCATTTATTATATGAAGATAATAATACTTGCTTTATCTACCCAATGAAGCTGAAGCATCAGATGAAAAAACTCACATTAGAAAAACATTATGAATACAGGGACCAGCAGTTAGCATAATGGCTATGTCGCTGAACTCCCATGTAGCTGACTGCAGTTCCAGTCCCGGACCTGGTGGCTTAAACTCATGCTGGGAGCATTTGCATGCGTGCCCAAGATCCTGGGAGGAGAATGGAGGAGAAGGGATTGCACTGAGGCCATTCCCCCTGGAGGGGTGATTTCTCGCTTTCTATCTCTCTGTCTCTGTCTTTCTGGCGAGCACACACGCCCAATAGCAAAAACCTCTCCAAAAAGAAAAACATTATGAATGCAGAAAATGCTACACAAATAAAACATATTATAATAACTTATACTTTTAATAATGACTTCAAGATACTAAAATGCCTGTTCAAATTAATTTCAATTTCACAGACCTTTACGTCTATGAGGTACTTTCTATATGCTAAGTACTCTGTATTGCCAACCAAAGCAAGATTAAGATTCAATTAGGTTTGATATAACTGTTTTATTAAGTAGCTTTTTTTCAGTGTTCTTAAAATCAAAGCATATATATACCATTCTATTTATCAGGATACTATATTATCTAAAATGTCATGTCAATCTGATGATAACCTACTATAATTAGTCTGAGCATGTTTCTTCATCTCTTTAGCCTACCTTAGAAAAAACAAGTCAGAATAAGTTAATCTTTGTACCCCTACTGAAATAAATTTTAATTAAAGAGTAAAACCCTGACCCAGTTGTTGTGGCACCTTGGTGACTCAGTGTCCAGCAAGACTGAAAGTCAAATGGCCCTCAGCAGGTTTAGATCCCCATGTTAGCCTAAAACATGCCAGGCATGTACACAAATTCCCAGGATCCTGAGAAACTAGAGATCAGGAGAAAAGGGATAACAATGTGACCATACCTTGTTGAGGATGTTTCTTTCTCTCTCTCTCTCTCTCTCTCTCTCTCTCTCTCTCTCTCTCATAGATGTACATGTGCTCACCATCATAAAAAAATTAAACCACACAAGACATTATCTTTTTCATTTCTAGTTTATATTATCACTAGGTAAAAATAACCAAAAGTTAAAAGGTCAAATTGTATTAGCCTCAAGATAGATTTATCATAATGTCTGTAGGAAACAACCACCATCATCATTTAACATGACTAACAAGACCTCACCTCGGTTATTATTTTGCCTCAAAGGGATTCAGATGTGTGAGAAAGTTGGTGAAGGGTTTTAGTTTGGAGAATGTGGGTCACGAGCCAACCGGGTTGATGGGGAAGTTGAACACAGTGGGGGGCGGGGGGGGGGGGGGGAACTGGGACAAATGCCAACGGTAGTCAATTGTGTCTGACTTGGCTCAAATAGAAAGACCATTATGTATTCCAATACAGATGAAAATGGGATATGGCATGGAAATACACAATAGTCATATGTGCACAGGACATCTAGCAACCTAAATTTGCATGAGAAAAAGAAAGTATGAAATTTTATAACCACACAAACAGATTGTGTAAAATGCTGTAGCTGAGCTCACTGCTTTTCTTAGTCTTTCACATTGCTTTTTTCCTGACAGTTACACCACAGGTACCACATAATAAGCAACAAGTGAGACAGCTGCATTGTCAGTGAAGCCCTTCTGATAATTAGAAGAAAAGTTGGCTGAACTCCAACAAATTAAAGGTATTCCCAAAGAGGTAAATACCAAAGGAAATTTCCATATTTCAACTTCTGTTTTTTAACATCATTTTCTGTTCTTTTTTTTCCATCCAAAATACACTGTGTATTGGCTCAATCAAGCACATCAACATACATGTTATCAGCAAATAATTTTCCAATTCTTATGTCTTGTATACTTTGATTTTGTTTTACCACCCTTGATTCCCTATCCCTCACCCTCTGCCATGTCCCACCCTCCTCCCACATTGTCTCTGGTATCCATGGTTGCTTTCTATGCCTTCCCACCCCATTTAATTGATTTACTAATGAACTTAATTAGTCTAAATATATCCAATAGCTAGCACAGTTGATATATACCTATACATGAACCCAAGTCTGACTTTAGGCATAAAACTCAGTGAGTATTTTCTGTTCTAATATTGGACATCTGCTTGAAGAAATAGGTGAGAAATCAAGCAAGGCCAAATCCAACAACACCACATTTAAGAATTAACAATGTTTGGGGCTGGTAGGTGGCTTGGTAGTTGAGGGCACTGGACTCCTACATGACCGACCGCTGTTTGAGACCCAGACCGGGCAGCTTGCTTTCTCACTTTCTCTATCTCTCTCTCTCTCCCTCTCTGGTCAAATTGAAATGAATAAATAAATGGATAAATAAATTTAAATAACTAAAATAATAAAAAAGAATTAACAATGCTTTAATGAAAAATATCAATATATTCCATTTAATTTTTAATAATTATGCTAAAATAAAATGCAGAAAATACAATTGCTGGCATGGAAAATATCAAAACTGGTATTCCCAGCAGCCTTCTCTATGTTTCTGCTCTCTTTCCAAGCCCTTTTTCTTCTGCTAGCCTGTCAGAAACCTGAATAACAAAATGCTCATGGTCAATTAACCATTGATAAGTTAAAATAACAAGACTTTTTCCCCACTGCCTTTCTATAAGAGGAAGAGAGTAACTTTGTTAAAAGCCTTTTATAGAACACAAAGGTGCTATTTTACAGATGAAGAATGGAAAGACATCAAGAGCTAAGAAACTTTAATTAGACCACCTAGTTAAGTCTAGTGAGGAGCAACGTAGTCAGGAGATCCAGATTTCAGATTTAGTTTCTACCTTGCCCTGTGATCTTGAATAAATTAATTGACCTCTTTTCTGAGGCTTGATTTATCATGGGAAAGATTATGAGAGAGATGTCCATGCTGCTTACCTTTATAGAGTATTGCAGAGAGCAACATAGTTATCCAATAAACCATTTGTTAAATTCCTATTATATGCCGGATAATGAGCTAGAATCAAGTGAGATAATAAATATCAAAGCAGTGAACCCAATAAGTTAAATTATTTCTATTGCTCTAAAACTTGCTTAATCCTCCAAAGGAATACAGCTTTTGCAAAAGCAACAGATAAAAAGGGACTTCAATGTGTGCCATTTTCTGTTGCATTTTATACCCTGGGAAATTACCACTATTAATTATTTGCTCTCTAGCCTGTAAAAATTAGCAGAATTACAAAAGAATGAATGATTATCCTCCCTACCAGATATGCAAACTCTCAGGTTGGTTATCATTTAAAATAATGCAGACATGTGGACTGCATAGCAGCTATCATTATTACTACTATACTGTTATGCCATTGTATTGTATACTCACAAAGAAGAGAAAAGGGAACCAACACTTAATGAGCACCTATTTTTGGCCACATTTTGTGCTGGCTACTTTACCTCCCAAATCTCATTTAATCCTAACAAACATTCGACATAGCATGTATTATTCTCCCTGTTTTATAGTTACAGTAGCAAACTTCCTGTGAGGTAAAGGCCAGTATGTGAAATTTCCAGAGACTTGGTGAAGTTCTAAGATAAAATTAAGTCTGTCTCTCAAATCACATGCTTTTTCTGGCTCTTAAAAAGACTACTCAGAGCTAGAATAGTCCATTTTTACTACTAAAAACACTTTAGTCCTGAGAAATTGGGTTATCCACAGAGACCATGGATTAAACTAGTGGCAGGCAGAGGTAGGTCTGGAATGTATATCTCCTGCTTTCAAATCCAATGTATTTTTCCTCTAAATTTCACTAAATAAATATTGTGCTAATTTAAATATATTCACCAAATATAAAAAATAAGTTAGTTGAATAAAAAGCTAAGCAGTGTTATTCCTGAAGTTCCTATTTATTAAAAATTATTTTCCACAGAAAACAAATT
Organism: Tupaia tana; assembly: GCA_026018925.1. Lineage (NCBI taxonomy): Eukaryota > Metazoa > Chordata > Mammalia > Scandentia > Tupaiidae > Tupaia > Tupaia tana. The sequence continues at coordinate 82,047,279 of JAKSZU010000009.1, read as the reverse complement.
TAAAAGAAGGAAACATTTGTATATATTAACATGAGTTATATATTTTTTTAATTTTATTGAACTTTATTTTATTTACTTATTTATTTTAATTTTACCAGAGAGGGACAGAGTGTGAGAGAGAGAGCGAAAGCAAACTGCCAGGTCCGGGACTCGAACCACCGTCAGCCATGTGAAAGTCCAGCGTCCCCAACCACCATGCCACCTGCCGGCCCCGTTAGATTTTTTTTTCATATCTCTGTTTGGCCAGCACTCTTTTGCTTTTTAAATTTATTATCATTATTGTTATTATTACTTGGTATGTGTTTGATTTTAGATTTGTGCCAAAGAGAACATTATTTGTGGGAGAGAGACAGAGAGAGTGAGTGGGAGGATGGCCATGCTACAATCCCTTCTCCTCCATTCTCAGCTTGGGATTTTGGGGCATGCATACATGTGCCAGCATGATTATCAAGCCATCCTGTCTAAGACTCAAACCACATTTAACCATGCAGGAATCCAGCACCTTATCCACCACACTTCCTGTTGGCCCCGCTCTCCTGCTTTTCTTAAAAAGTTTTATCAATTGTTTCTTGTTCATTAGCTTTTCAAGTGAAAAAGAAAACATTGTCAAAAACTATAATTAAAAATCAAACCACATGGTATTATTAATCAGACAAAAAAGACATCTCTAAACCACTGCATTTGACAATAGCAGAATATACATTCTTCAGGAAAATATGGAACACTCTCTAGGATAAACCATATGCTAGGCCATGAAAGAAGCATCATTAAATGTAAAAGGATTGAAACCCTACAAAGTATATTTTCTGTACTTGATTAAATGAAATTAAAACTCAGTAACAAGAAAATTAGGAAAATTCATAAATATGAGGAAATTAAACATGTTCTTAACAGTGGATGAAGAAGAAATCACAAGAGAAATTAGAAAACATTTTGAGATAAATGGAAAGGAAGATATAACACAAAAAAAATTCATCGGATTCAGCAAAAATAGCATGTAGATAATAATTTATTGTTGTGAAAGCTTATATTAAAAGATAATAAATGTCTCAAATCAATAACCTATAACTCTTGCCTTAAGAAGCAAACAAACAAAAAAAAATTAAAACTAAATGCAAAGCAAAGAGAAGGAAGAAAATAGCAATTAGAGCAGAAATTAAATACCAGAGAACAGATAAACAATAGAGAAAAATCAACAAGTCCACAAGTTAGTTCTTTGAAAAGATCAATAAAATTAGCAATCCTTTAGAGTCTACATGAGAGGGAGAGAGAGAGGATTCATGTTGCTAAAATCTGTAGTGAAAGAATAAGTATTACCATCAACTTTAAGGAAATAAAAAGAATTATAAGGGACTAGTACAAATAATTGTATGTCAATAATTAGATAACCTAGATGAAATTTAAAACTCTTATAAAGATATAAACCACTGAAATAGACTCAAAAAGAAATATAAAATCTGAATAGATTTCTATTATAATAACTAAAGAATTCATAATTAAAAAAAAAAAAAACTTCATTAAGTAAAGCTCACTCCCAGATGGTTTTGCTACTAAATTCTATCAAAATTTAAAGAAGAATTCAAGCTATTCTTTACGAAGTCTTTGAAAAACTCGTGGAAAAAAGAACACTTTCCAAGCCATTTTATGAAGCCAGCCTTAAATTTGTATCCAAGTCATACAAAGACAGCAAGAAAGCTATAAATGAGTATAAATGCAAAAGTCTTTAACAAAATACTAACAAAACTAATATGTCAACATATAAAAAAGATTATACATCATGACCAAGTGGAAGGTGAAGATGTTTCAATATCTGAAAATCAATTAATATAATATCCCATATTGATATAATAAAGGACAAAAACTATATTATCATCTCAATAGATAAAGAAAAAGTATTTGACAAAATCCAACACACTTTCATGATAAAACACTCAACAAATTGGAAAATACAAGGAACTTTCTCAACTTGATAAAAAGCATGTATAAAAAATCCATAGCAGGCCAGCCCCAGGGCCTAGTGGTTAAGGAAGTCAGATCCCACATGCCTGACTGTGGCTTGAATCTGTCCCTGATAGCTTAAAAACATATCACGTAGGGGTCCAGCAGTTGACATAATGGCTATGTCGCTGGACTCCCATGTAGTCGACTGCGGTTCGAGTCCCGAATCTGGTGGCTTAAACTCACGCCAGGTGCATGTGCATACGTGCCCAAGATCCCAAGAAGAGAATGGAGGAGAAGGGATTGTGGCGTGGCCATCCCCCCTGGGGGGTGATTATTTCTCACTTTCTGTCTCTGTCTCTCTTTGTCTTTCTGGCGTGCGCTCACATGCCCTACAGTAAAAACTTCTCAAAATAAATAAATAAATAAATACCAGTCACATGTGTGTGCATAACCCAAATCTTGTTAGGATGGGGAAATGGAGGAGAAAGGATGACCATGCTCCATTTAGGGATGCTTTCTACTTCTTCCTCTTTCTCTGTCTCTCCATTACTCTCTTATGAGTACAGATGCCTTCTGACAATTTGAAAAAACAATAGCAAACAAACAAAAAAAATCCAGTAAACATCACACTTAATGATGGAAGAATAAGTGCCATGATCTCTCTAAGATCAGACAGAAGACAAAGATATTCTCCTCTCATTACTTCTATTCAATGTCATAGCAAAGGTTCTAGACAGAGAAATTAGGCAAGAAAAATAAATAAAGGCATCAATATTAAAAAATGAAACTAGCTCTATTTGAAAATGATATGAACTTGTATATAGAAACTTAGGAAATGCCATGAAAATACTAGAACTAATGAATGAGTTTAATGAGGTTGATGGACAAAAGGATTGTATACAAATAAGTTTTATTTTTATACACTAGCAATGAAATTTCTAAAATTAAGGAAACAATTCAATTTATAATAAAGGAAATGAGTAAATACCTAGGAATAAATATAACCAAAAAATGTAAGATTTGTACACTGGAAACTACAAAACACTATTTTTTAAAATTGCCTGAGGGCATGTGTGCTCATCAGAGAGAGAGAGAGATTGAGAGAGAGAGAGAGAGAGAGAAAGGCCCCATGCCACCAACAGAGCATAGTCATCTCATAATCCTTTTTCCTCTATTCCTTTTTCTCTACCAGAATTTTGGACACACAGACATGCATTCCTACATGTGGTATGTTTTTCAAATTATCCCCTTAACCACTGTTCTAGGAGACCAGCCTGATTACAAAACACTGTTGAATGAAATTTTAAAAGATCTAAATAAACAGAAATATATTCCATGTACATAGGTCATAAGACTTAATCAGAGCTTCCAGCTGAGCCAACATTGAAGGTGTCCTCATGACATCATGGTGGTGTACTGGTGACAGGCGGGACTCAGCTACATCTAGTACTCCCAGATCTATGCAAAAAGCAGTGAGAGATGTACTGAAGACAGAACTCAAAGTGAGTGCTGAAAAGGCTTCTGGAAGTACTGTAAAAATTGTAAAAGTAAAAAAGGAATAATCTTTCCTGGCTAAAGCTTGAAATGCTATGTTTTCACAGTGAAGATGTGTGGGCACGTATTATGGCAGATTGAAAGTGATCTCACTTCATGGGGAAAAAGAAAACACATGTCTTCTTCATAAATTGACAATGTCAATAAATGGAAGAATGGTTCACTCCATCAAAAAATGGAGCTATCCCCCAAATTGATCTATAATTTCAACAAGGTCCGTTGAAAAGAAAAAGAAAAAGAAATAAAAATGATTAAAAGATCCTAAGTGACTTCTTCACAGAGATTGACAAGCTGATCTTAGAATTTATATGGAAATACAAGGGATCTGGAGTCATCAAAATAATCTTGAAAGAGAACAGAATGGGAGGACTCACAATTACTGATTTCAGAATGTTTTACAAAGTTACAGTAATCAATGGAATTGATAGATAGATCAATGGAATTGGATTGAGAGTCAGGAAACAAACCCTTACAGTCATCATCAATTCATTTTCAACAAGGATACCAAAAACAAGTAAATAAGGAAAAAAACTATTTTCAACAATGATATTCAGACTATTGGCCATCCATATGAAAAAGCATAAGGTTGGACCCCTAAATCAAACTAAAAAACAAAATTAACTGAGAATGCATTGAAGACCTAAATGTGTGAGGTCAGACTCAGGTCATGGTAGCAATATCCAAACTCAAACATGCACAGTGCCTTTCCATTTTCTGTTATAGGGTCTGTGCTAAAACCTCATAACCCACTCAGCCAATGCTCAAGGAAGTTTAAAGGAGTTAATACCACTGCGGAACAATTATCAACTAACAGGGCAGCCAGTGGATAAATGGTGTAGACTCCCTTCCTTCTGATGTCCCTCCAGGAGGCATTCTCCATATTTCTATGATATCCTGTCAGAACAAAGTCCCCATTGCCTCCATAAACAACTTCAAATTACCTCATAATGCGTGCTCTTCTTTCTTCCACATATTGTGTTCCCTAGTCCCTTATTCCCTCTTAGGCTCAACTCCCAGATAAACTAGTGCCACTCAAGTCCTTATCTCACTTACAGAGAACCCAAGAAAGGCAAGTGGGGGTAATGGTACTCCAGACAGAGGCCATGACATATTTCTCGAGTGTGAGGGAGGGATTTATAGACCATAGAAAAAAGTTGGGATTTATTTGAAAATGCAGTGAGGATTCATTAAAGTTTCAGGCAAAAAAATTGTGTGTGTGTGTGTGTGTGTGTGTGTATTTTTTTGGATTCCAGTGTTGTGGGAAGGAATCATGAGAGAGTGGAAAGAGTGTTCTAGGCTTGAAATTCTCTAAGCGTCCCAGTTCTGCCATTTATTTCTGGTGTGGCCTATTTCAGTTTCAGCGTTTCTTTGCCATTGATTGAGAAGAAGTGTAAAACCTGCAAAAGAATACTAAATTTGGAGCCAGAAAATGCATGTTTTAACGAGGTCCAACTTTGCCTTTTCACAGCTGTGAAATCCCAACAAAGGTCCTTAATCTCTTCACACCTATTTCCTCATTTGTTAAATGAGGACAGTTACACTTCCCTCACAAGGCTATTGAGAGTGGCAAATGAGACCCCCAAAAAAGTAAGCATACTTTAGAATCTATAAAGCACAATCCAAATATGAGACTTTTCTTAACAATTAGGAGACAAGCAAATGACATCTTAATTGACAGGTGGCAGTGAAAAAATTGCTTCCATGTGTGTTAATTCAGGCACAGTAATGCCAACACTGTAGTATAGGCTATTTTATACTTATTGAGAAGTGTTTCCACACTTCACTAGGGCTGATACTCAAAGTTTTCAAAAGCAAAATCTGAATATCTACCCTCTGAAATAGCTGAAAAGGAAAGACTAGCTCCCCTTCCTTCCTGTCACCAGCTGGATAGTATGTGTTGACCTCCACTTGACCTTGAATGTCTACAGATATCTAAACTGGAGGTTGCAAGCCCATATTAGTTGGTTATTATTTTTTCCCTAAGAATGCATTGCTAAAAGGTAAATCAAGTAGGAAAATCTCAAATGACAGGACTTTTTCTTGAATCTACTACAAGTTGCCAACATCTAACTTAGCCATTTATCAGTGAAATAGCAGGCATACCAGTAAGAGATTTGATAAATGAATTTGGGGAATATCACACAACTATGTCTAATCATAATTTAATTATCAACATCAGAGATATTGCCATTTTAAAGGAACAATATATGACATACCACTACTAGAGAATATTTGTTGGTAATAATTTCTCTTAAAAAATGGTTTCATCCAATTTTAATTATAGAAGTGTATGGTTTATATGAAGTATTCTTAAAATAATTATTTTATTTAACTTTATTTATTTACTTACTTATTTATTTTAATTTGCCCAGAGATGGGCATAGTGAGAGAGAGAGAGAGTGAGTAAGCAAGCCACTAGGTCCAGGACTTGAACTGGGCTCAGCCATGTGAGAGTCCATTTCCCTTAACCACCATGCCATCTGCCAGCCCAGGTTACAGGAAGTTTTAAATAAAGAGGAATTCAGATCCAGGGAACCACTAAAGAGGAAGTTAAACAGGGGTTTCAAGAAAAATGGCCCTCTTTGAATTTGAAATAAAGCCTCAATAGGAATATTGCTGATCCATTAGAACTCCCTTGACAATCTACTCTTTTCATTCCAGCCAAGTAGTAAGTTTCTTGATGTCCTTCTTCAAATACCTTTTAACACCTACTGTCATGCCAAAGCAGATATATCTTCTTTCTTAGGCTTTCTTCTCATTTAGGAACTATGAAAGAAATAGATGGTGCCACTCTGAGTAGAACAGAGAAATAGAAACCCTTGATTTTCTGCCTTTCACATTAACAACCCTACCAACCATAATATCAGCATGGCTGCAGCACTAAAATTGAAAATAGGCTTTTCTTTATCAAGCTGACCCGTAGACAATGGGAGAAAGTCATCCAGGGGTCAACAAAGAAGTCAAAACCATCTTTCCTAACTCAATTTTTGAAGAAGTGTAAATAGACATTCAAGTTATCTTTGCCTTAATATTGGAAAGTTTTCTTAAAATAATAAATGATATACTTTGATTAAAAGAGAAAAAGAGGTACTTGGAGGACAGAGCACCAGGATTGGCTGGTGATGGAACAATAAAAATGGGAATGATAAAACAAAGAACAGATGAAAATATCCATCCCTCTTACCCTGGAATAAGGTCCGTCCATCATCCCTATTCCCCTAAATGCTGTGGTTCATCAGAAAGTTTCCCCATTCCTACCTTACACCCATCCTGGGTTCCTAGAAATTCCCACCTGCAAGCCCTGTAAGTTGTGTACTTCCCTGTTCTCCAAATTTGGGCTGTCTCAAATCTTTGAAAGATGCTTTCTCTCTTTACAATAGCCTCTTTGAATTGACCAGGTAGTTTTGCTGTGGGTGGTTGTTTTTTTCCAAGTCCCTGGTATTTTTTAATCTCCAGCCACACAAATCCTGGGTTTTTATATACGTTCCAGGCTTTCTCTGAGTTAGTGACTTTTTAAATTCTACCTGCTAGGGGTTTTTGTTTTGTTTTGTTTTTTTTTTGTTTTGTTTTTTTGTTTTTGTTTTGTTTTGTTTTGTTTTTGTTTTTGTTTTTGTTTTTCCTATCCAATGTCTGCATTTTGTCAATGTCCCCATTTTAAAAATTAGAAAAACAACCTGAGCCAGCTCCATCTCTGCTCTCTTGTACCATCTGAATCCACGTTCATCTCTGTGAAACTCCCCCAGCTAGACCCCCAGCCCTCAGGTCCCAGTGTTAGCCAAGACAGAATCCATCTAGCCAGCTCCATCTCTGCTGTCCTATACCTTCTGGGTCCAGCTTCACTTCTGTGAAGGTACCCCAGCTAGCCCTCCCAGCCCCCGGAATCCAGTGCTAGCCAGGTAGGAAAAGACCTACATCCCCACTTGCTCTTTTCTGTCTCTTCCAACATTTATTTCTCTTTAAAAAGAATAACATTTCTGTCCCCTTCCCTGTGTTTTAAATTGCTAATTTCTGTCTCTTTCTTTCATCCAGGACAGAATCCATCTATCCAGGTACATCTCTGCTGTTCTGTATCTTTGCATGGTGTGAAAGTGCACAGCGTGGTTTTCATTTTTTTAACCATTTTTCTCCCTGTGATTTTTTTCCCCTTTTGTTCTAGTTCTTTCCATCTTCTTTTTCCCATTTCTTCACTTTTTCTTCCCATCTCTGCTTTCATTTTTTATCAGTTTATTATCTTTATTTCTCCTTTATTTCTCATGTGATAAAATTGATCAAATTCTGTTTAAGTATTGAGTTGAAGTCAGTTGAAATAAATATTTTATTTTTGGAGAGTTTTTTGCCTTTTTTTTTTTTTTTTTTTTTTTTTTTTTTTTTTTTTTTTTTTTTGCTATAGGGCTCGTGCACTCGCCAGACAGACAGAGAGACACAGAGAAAGAAAGCGAGAAATCACCCCCCAGGAGGGATGGCCATGCCGCAATCCCTTCTCCTCCATTCTCCTCTTGGGATCTTTGGCACGCACGCACACGCGCCCAACGTGAGCTTAAGCCACCGGGTCCAGGACTCGAACCATGGTCCACTTCGTGGGAGTCCAGCAACATAGCCATTATGCTAACTGCTGGTCCCAGTTGAAATTAATTTTAATTTTCTCCTTTGGTTCACTGATATGCGTCATTTTTATTTCTCACAGATTTTCTTTTTTTTAATTATTTTTTTTTATTATCATCATAATCTTGTTTATATTAAATAGGATTGCATATAACTTTACTATGTATTACATTGCTTTTTCAAAAGGGAATGCCATGCATGTCAGTCAATACAGAGACATTAATCTCCCCACTTCATCATTCAATATCTTTTCATTGTTTTTCCCAATCATTATTATTATTCCAATTATTTTTTTAAAACAGTCAATCACTATTTCTCATTTTGCTTGTAAAAAGACTGGGTATCCACCTGCAGAAAGATGAAACTGAACCCCCATCTTTCACCATTAACAACAGTCAACTCAAAATGGATCAAAGATCTGAACCTAAGACCTCAAGCAATAAAACTACTGGTGAAAAATACTGGTTGGGACCAGCAGTTAGCGTAATGGCTATGTCGCTGGACTCCCACGTAGTCGACCATGGTTCGAGTCCCGGACCCAGCGGCTTAAACTCACGCCGGGCGCGTGTGTGTGCGTGCCCAAGATCCCGAGAGGAGAATGGAGGAGAAGGGATTGCGGCGTGGCCATCCCCCCTGGGGGGTGATTTCCTGCTTTCTATCTCTCTGTCTCTCTCTGTCTGTCTGGCGAGCGCACGCGCCCTATAGCAAAAACCTCTCCAAAAAAAAGAAAAAAAAAATACTGGGAAAACTCTGGGAGACATTGAAGTAGGCAAAGACTTCTTAAATAAGACTCCCAAAGCACAGGCAATAATCCCTAAAATAGACAAGTGGGACTATATCAGACCAAGAAGTTTCTGCACAGAAAGGACACAGTAACAGGTGTGAACCAACAACCCTAAGAATGGGAAAATATTTTTGTTAAATATGCCTCAGACAAGGGACTGATAACCAGAATACACAGGGAACTCAAATGCCTTATGCAAAAAAATAATTAACCCAATTAAAAGATGGGAAAATGAGCTGAACAAAAATATCTCTAAGAAGCCATAAGAACAGCCAAAAAGCATATGAGGAAATGCTCAACATCCCTCATCATAAAGGAGATGCAGATCAAAACCACAATGAGATACCACTTAACCCCAGTCAAAATGGTAAAGATTAAAAAAACAAAAATTGATAAGTGCTGGCAGGTATGTTGTGAAAGGGGAACACTCCCACATTGTTGGTGGTTGGAGGGAATGCAAACTGTTTGAGCCACTGTGGAGAATAATATGGAGGTTCATCAAAGATATACACTCTACGGTAGAGCCTGAAAGACTGGAGGACATAAAACATTAAAAATTTTTATGGACACTAGAGACAAAGTGGAAGGAAAGTGTGGGAGGAGACAAGCGCAGGAAAGATAATTTGGGAGAATAAATGGAGAGGTAAGATATTTGTGGGACACAGATATGGTTTATTTTCTGTTGATGAGGATGTGTATAGTATTCTCAAATGGACTGATATGTATATCATGGTGGGTAAAGTCTGTTTTTAATCCAAATGATGTATAGCAATTGAATGTATAAATAATAATAATAATAATAATAATAATAAAGAAAAAAATCTGAAAAAAAAACCTAATGGATTTCTTTGTTTTTTCAGCTCCCTAAATAATGTTGAATTTTTCAAATTTCAAAGTTGAAAGAAACATTAAAGGTCATCAAGTCCAGCTTGCTTGTTAGAATTTTACTCTCCCAAAATCCCCTAACCCTCTACCTGACTGCAGACCCCTCTATTAGGAAGTCTTTCTTTAGATTTAGTTAATATCTTCTTTTATGTAGCTTCCTCTCACACAAAATAAAACTGTTGCCATCATCCTGTTACAGTCTTTAGCTATCTAATTAAAACTACCTTATCCCCTATCCCACTGAAGCAGCAAGTTGTTCCCAGATTAAACAAATTGAGTCCTATGTATAGTTATATTATGTGACATATTTTAAAAGTTCTACAAAAGATATTCTTGTTGTTATCCTTAGAATAATTTCATTATCATTATTATTATTATTATATTTTGGAGAGGTTTTTGCTGTAAGGCACATGCGTTTGCCAGAAACACAGAGAGAGACAGAGACAGAAAGCGAGAAATCACCACCACCACCACCCCCCCAGAGGAGATGGCCATGCCACAATCCCTTCTCCTGCATTCTCCTCTCAGGATCTTGGGTACACACGCACACACACCCAGCATGAGTTGAAGCCACCCGGTCTGGGACTCGAACTACAGTTGATTACATGGGAGTCCAACGACATAGCCATTATGCCAACTGCTGGTCCCTCATTATCATTATTCATATAATTTTTGTCTATAAGGAGAGAAGTCCTTTGTCCCTGGTTATTATATTTACATTATGTACATTTACAATATAACCAACAAATGTGCTCAAATTTATGCAGAGGTTTTAGCTTTTAGCATAAATGAATCTAACAATGGAACAAAAACCTACTGACTGATATGCTCTGAATAAATGTCAGTGAACACTTTCTTGATCTCCTTCCCCTGCCAAAGAGGCTAGATAACCTTGAATTTTTCCTCTAGAACATTTTCATCACTGTAATTTATTTTTGAAATTATGTTTAATTCTAACTCCCTCAATAGACTACAATATTTAAGAAAACATAGAGTAAGGAATAAGGTTTGCTATCTGTACACAATAACATAGTGGTGAGCATATAGTAGACCCCTCACAAATGTTTGTTGATAGAATACAGGAATCAAAGAACAGTCCTGGGACTTCAAGAGGCTTTTATAACCCTATTTTTCAGATGATTAAATTGAGTCGCAAAGTCAAGAGAATTATCCAAGATTATACAGCTGTTTAGTGAGAAAACTAGAAGTTTAGATTTTTTTTTTTTTTTTTTTGGAGAGGGTTTTCGCTATAGGGTGTGTGCGCTCACCAGACAGAGAGAGACATAGAGACAGAAAACGAGAAATCACCCCCCAGGGAGGATAGTCATGCCGCAATCCCTTCTCCTCCATTCACCTCTCGGGATCTTGGGCACACGTGCACACGCGCCCGGCGTGAGTTTTAAGCCAGCGGGTCCGGGACACAAACCACGGTCAACTACGTGGGAGTCCAGCAACATAGCCATTACGCTACCTGCTGGTTCCCTAGAAGTTTAGATTTTGACACCTCTCCCACTCCACAGATGTCCTATAAATTTAGATCATGGTCATATACTTAATCCAGGTGCTCTAGTTATGTTATTGGCCAAATTGGATAAAAGATGGCCACCAGAAATTATTCATCTGTTAATTGATTTCCTTAATATCAAATTAAAACAATATATGCATAAAACTATATTTTTAAAAGAAAGAACATGGACTTGTTACCGTTTGATTAAGAACTCACAGTACTGAGATAAACTATGCTATCCTATTCACTGTGGGATTTTCATAAAGATTAAAGAGAAAAATAAAACATATCAACTCCGGACCAGCAGGTGGCATGGAGGTTAAGGTGTTGGACTCCAGCATGGCCAACAATGGTTCAAGCCCCAGACCTGACAGCTTACTTTCTCTCTCTCTCTCTCTCTCTCTCTCTCTCTCTCTCTCACCGTTTATCTCTGACGAACACATGTGCTCTATAGCAAATTAAATAACAACTTATTAATTCAATTTTCTTGGTTAAAAGATGCTCAACTATGTCTTTCCTGAGATTTTATCAATTTAGATCTGCTCTGTCCAATACAGTAGCTACTAGCCGTATGTGGTTAGTTGGAATTGAGATGCGTATTTACATCAGACCTCTAATACTTTGTACAAAAAGGATGAAAAATATCTTATTAATCATTTTATGTTGATCACATGATAAACAAGAAAATATTAATATACTTCATTAAATCAAGCATATAAAATTAATATAGTATTACTGTTTTAAAAACTTTCTACAGGAGTATTAGAAAATTTTAAATTGAATATGTGACACTCATACATAATTAAAAATACTGAGAAATTTAGGAATAGAGGGGTATTCACCCAACTTGATAAAGAACATCTACAAGAAAACTGCAGCTAACATCATACTTGATAGTAAAAGGCTAAATGCTTTTCCTCAAAGATCAGGAACAAGGTAAGAATATTTTCTCCTACAACTCTTATTTGACATAATACTGTAAGACCTGGCCACTACAGTAAGGCAAGGAAAATAAATAAAGGGCATAAAAATTGGAAGAAAAGAAATGAAACTGTCTTTATTTGCACACATGATTGTATAGAAAATACCAAGAAATCTATTAAAAAAATCTTCCAATATTCATAAGTGGGTTGAGCAAAATCACAGAATGCAGGATCAACACACAAAAATCTATCATATTTGTATGTATTAGCAATGAACTACAAAACAAATTAAAAACACAATAGAATTTATAATCACTCCAGAGAAAATAAAATATTTAGGTTTGCTCTTAACAGAACATGTAATGAATCTATAATACATGATGAAAATTACAAAAAGCTGATGAAATAAATCAAAGACCCAAATAAGCAGAGATAGTTTCTATGCTCATGGATTGGAAGATTCAACATAATAAAAGACAATTCTCTCCTAAACTGATCTAGAAGTTTAAGGCAATTCTTATCAAAATCCCAGCAATGTATTTTAAAGACATAAGCAAGCTCATTTTAAATTATATATGAAAAGTCACAAGCCCTAAAAGAACAAAATAGAAGAAATCGCTCTATCTGACATTAAAAGCTATTTTTCACCCAAGATAATTGAGACATTGTGGAGAGAAAAACACAACGATCAATGTAACAAAAGAAAGAATTCAAAAATAGATCCACAAGGGACCAACAGCGTAATAGCTATGTTGCTGGACTCCCATGTACTCAACCACGATTCGAGTCCCAGACCTGGTGTCTTAAACTCATGCAGGGCGCATGTGCATGCATGCCCAAGATCCCGATAGGAGAATGGAAGAGAAGGGATTGTGGCATGACCATGCCCCCTGGGGAGTGATTTCTCGCTTTCTGTCTCTCTGTCTCTCTCTGTCTCTCTGGTGAGCGCACATGCCCTGTAGCAAAAAATCCCTCCAAAGGGAAAAAAATAGACCCACAAAAATATGTCTAACTGATTTTTGACAAAGATGCAAAATAATTGAATTGGTGTTATATCTACTGGACATTTACAGGGAGGAAAACCAAAAATCTCACACTTTATAGAAAAAGTAACACAAAATGGATCATAGATTTAAATGTAATATGTAAAAGTATAAAACTTTCAGAGAAAGTAAATAGTGAAAATCTTCTGGACCTAATGGTTAAGTAACAAATTCTTAGAGTTGACATCAAAAGTGCAAGACATCAAAAGAAAAACTGACAAATTGCACCTCATGAAAATTTATAACTTTTGTTCTGTGAAAGTCCAAGTGAAGAGGATGAAAACACCAAGTTACAGACTTGAAGACATTATTTGCAAATAGTATATCTGACAAATTACTAGTATCTAGAATATAAAGGACATTCAAAACTCAACAATAAAAAAGAATATATTATAACTTGAAAACAGACAAAATATATCTTACTAGAGGGAATATACAGAAAGCAAATAAACACATGGAAATTTGTTCAACATTATTAGCTACAGGAAAATTAAATAAAAACCACACCTACTAGAATGGCTAAAATAAGAAAAAGTGATAATACTGAATGCTGGCATGAATGAAGAAAAACTAAATCACATATAGATGATGGGATAGTAAAATGGTACTGTCATTCTGGAAAAAAGTTCATCAATTACAGAACTAAACATGTGTTTCTCATAGAACCCACAATGACACTCTCTGGCATTTATTCCAGTTAAATTTGTATAGAAATAAATACATATACATGATAGAGTACAAATTAAACCACAGAGCTCTGAAAAAGATTGGTGAATTATATCTATGTCAATATTCATGTTGTGCTATTACACTATACTTTTGGAAAATGATGTCATGAGGGTAACTGGGTAAAAGGTAAACAAGATCTCTCTCTGTTTGTTCCTACAACTGCATATGAATCAGTGATTAAATAATAACTTCAATTTAAAAACTTTTATGTGGCTCACATTAAATTTCTATTGGATAGCACTGTTATAGAATATTCTATTTCAAGTTTCTAAATAGTGGATAGCCTCTGAAATGAAAATAGTTTCAAATGTTAAAACTATACCATGAACTAAAATTCTCTGTGATCATACCAAATTTAAAGGCCATCATTTGCCTTTTTTATTTTTTTGAGAGAGAGATTTTTTCTATAGGAGCATGCACTCACCAGAAAGACAGAGACAGAGACACAGAAAGCAAGAAATCGCCCCCCAGGGGGGATGGCCACACCACAATCCCTTCTCCTCCATTCTCCTCTTGGGATCTTGGGCATGCACACACACGCACCCGGTGTGAGTTTAAGCCCACCGGGTCCAGGACTGCAGCCACGGTTGACTACATGGAAATCTAACAACATAGCCATTACATCAACTGCTGGTCCCAGGCCATTTACCTTAATGGATTTTATTATAAAAATTTAACATTATAGCTAGATTAATGAAAGATTGTTTTATGATACAGATATCCTGAAAGTAAATCATGATGTAGAGTTGTAATGTCAATCTCTAGAGTCAGAAAATATGGCTACATACCTGAATGTATCCAACACATACTCATCATAATTTCTATTTTATTATACTTTGCAGCCTCAAAGAATCTCACATACATTATCTAATTTGATAATCACAAGAGTCTTATACATAGGTAAGAGTCTTCCCTTTCAACAGATAAGGATTTAGACTTAAGTCACCTAAGATGAAGTGACCTGTGCAAGATCTCCTAAATAGTAATTAATGGAATCAGGATTTAAATACAGGTCTACGGACTCCAAGTATTCCTCAAAATTATGCAATCCTAAATTAAACCTTACTTCTCCACCTGTATTTCTAATTTCCATAGACAGCTGCTTAGTTACCTAAGCTATTTGTTCAACCCTTACCTTCTCTCTTATCAAATCCCTCATGTTTGATTTTATCACTTGTATATTTAAACCAACCAACATCAACTCCCCCTTAGTCTCTGTCATGTTTAGCTTTATGTCTAGGCTTCCTTTTTCCCTAGTCTCTTTTAGATTTATTTTAGGATATTTTCTTCAGTTCTTATTCAGGACTTTCTAAAGATATTCTCCTAGCCCGGTTCTGCCAATTTTTTATTTTAGGGAAAGGGGTTTTTAAAAAGAGAAAAGCCTCTGTGATTGTACACCTCATGCAAGACAAAATAAAGAAGAAAACATTGAAGGGACACAAAAATGGAAAATTATCTGTTGATGATAGTGTATATGAGAATATTTTTAACTGGACTAATATACAGTGTATTCATGCTGGGAAAATTCATTTTATAAGCTGCAATAATATACACTGAATGTATAAAATAAATTAACATTTTTTTCAAAGCCCAAGGGGCCACACAGTGCTACAGTGTTAAAATGTGACACTCTGTGAAGCAATCTTATATGAAAAGGTCCCCATTTCAAGCCCAGAGAACTCCCTGAGTATGGGCACAGGTGTGCCCATGATCTGAGGCTAGCTAAAGTTTGAGGGTGGATCAGATGTTGTCGAGGGCCCAGCCTCTGTGTAGTGTACTGGACTGTAGATCTGGAAGCCACATACCAACTGCCATTTGAATCTCCGGCCTAGTCATTCTGAAGCTCACCAGTTGCCAGTGCAAGTGCCCAGGATCTTGGTGGGTCAGAGAACTGGAGGAAGGAATCATAACGTGACTGAGCCTGTGGAGTATGCATCTTTCTCTCTCTCTCTTTCTTTCTCTGTGTCTCTTGTTCATGGAAGAAATAAATAAAAACTTATAAAGAAAAGATAAAGTCCAAACAACTCAGCATGACAAGGCTCTTCCATAATCTAGCTCCTGTGTATAACTTACCAACCAGGTAACTTTGGGCAAGTCATTCAATCTCCCTATTTCTACAGAACACGAATAATAGTAATACATAGTATTGTTGAAGAAATTAAATGAAGTAAAATAAATAAAGCTTTTAGCTGTGTATGGTAATTATAAGTGCTCAATAAATATTAACTATTGTTATTAGTAGTAGTATTTTTTCCTCCAGTCACTTGTCTCACTCACCCCTCCACCAGGCATTCTATGCTCCTCGCCTTTCCTCCAATAATTTATACACTCTTAGTTCTCTACTCCATTGTACTTTTGCACATACTCTTTCTTCTTCCTGAACCTGAAAGGTAGGGAATCTTAACCGAGCCAAATTTATAGTGACATTCTTGTTTCAAGTGAAATCTCCTCTGGGAAGCTTTTTTGGTACTCCTACTTCTTAGAATTAAGTACTCTCTCAGTTACACTCAGAGAACAGCTCATGCATACTCTGTCACATTTATCACACTGCATTTTAAGTGTTTATTTGCATGCTAACATTTTCTATTAGACCAGTCTGTAAGCTTTCTGAAGGCCAAACCCATTGGCTGACACAAAGCAGAAATTCAATACATATTTGCTAACTTAATGACTAAATCAAGATATATTCATGGTGTCAACAAAGGGTTAGTAGAACACGTTCCTGGGCAGAGACAGAATCACAGATGTTTACAACCACAAGTTAGACCAATGACAAACTTGTCAATACTTTAATGAGATTTGTTAGAAATCAGTGAGCATTTGAAACATTATAAGTTTCCAACAAGCAGCTTGAGTAAGTGGGCATGTAGGCACAGATGTGGAACAATGTTACACATATGCATAGGCATGCATTTGTCCTTCTGTGCATGCCCATGTGTTTGCTGAGGACAGCCAGTTAGATTTTTGTGACTTGATTGTAAAAGGCCCTGTAGCCTAGTGGTGAAGAGACCCAGATCCCACATGGCTGAACACCAGTTGAAATCCAGGCTCTAACAGCTTGTGAAATGTGATTAGCATGTGTGCATGTATGTCCTAAATCCCAACAGAATGAAAAAACATGAAGGAGTAGGAATTGTGACGTGACCACATCCCACAGGGATTGCTTTCTCCCTCTCCTTCTCTCTCATGTACCTTCTGACAACAACAACAACAAAATCACACAGAAGTATCAATTCACTGGCCCTGAGAAAACTAGGCAAATACTACTGCCCAAAGAGCAGTATTTGCAGTAGGTTTTGACATGCTTTGTTCTGCTCTCTCAATAGGAATAATGAAAAGCTTACTGAAAAACCAAGGCTTTCTTAAAATGTAGTAGATAGTTATTCTAAAATGTTGGATTTGTGGTGCCATTTTTCTATTATATTCTCATTCTGAAGCTGGTCAAAGTTTGCTTTGCACAGCTGACTTACATCTGTTTCATCTGGCTTGTTCAGACTAGAAATATATATATATATATATATATATATATATATATATATATATATATTCAACCATGACTTGTTTTTCAATGGGGCCCTTAACCTGTCTAAGCAAATAATAAGTTCTCTGGACTATGCAGAAACTGTTGTAACCAAGTCTTTTTTAAAGAGATAGTTGATAAAAGTTTTTAAATTGCTCTGTTTCCATTCCTGGCTTAGTTGAATCAACTGGCATAGAAAACCTTTTGTTCTTCTCATAAAAATAAAAAAATAGGACTTGCTCTATCTAGTTTACTACCAAACTGTCATGGCCCACCTCCCTCATTTACATTGTTTGGTGCCTAGATGAAGGATTGATATTAAGTAACTGCTGACTGTACTCCAGGTAAACTTGGACCACAAACATGTATGAACTCCTATCATGTTCCAGATACTTTCATATGTATTATTGTATGCCTTTCCTAGAAAACACTCAAGGCATATATATATATATATATATATATATATATATATATATATATATTTGGAGAGTGTGTGGAGTCAAAGAGGAGATGTGAGGAATGTGAGGACGTGAACAAGACCAGGGTCTTTATCTGGACATGGCCTTGGGTGGCTGTATTGTTATGAGCAGAATGTCTTGGGATTGTTTTGAATTGAATGTTCCAAAGTATTGTTATAACTACCTGATAAATACAGTAAGAACTTAGAACCTTACATCACAGAAGTCTCTGGAGTGTGTATAAATACTAGCAATAAAGTACATTCGGGGCTGACCAGTATTGACTGGCAATCCTCCTGTTTCTATCCTGTCTTCTTGTCTTTAATCCTTGCCCCCCAATTCAGGAACTGTTTGCTGTCAGCGGGTCCAACAGAGTAGCACCGGTACAGGAACTTGAGTACTGGGGATGCTAGTGAAGGACACTGCAAAGAGTAAATGGAGAACGTGTTGTATTAAAAGTGAAAGTGTTTTTGTGAGTACATTATGGGAGTAATTGGAGCACAGGGCAATAGCCATCAGCTTTTTGTACATATGCTTAAAGAAATGCTAGGTGTGTGAAGCTAGCGGGTAGGACAGGAGCAGCTTTCAAAGCTTTTAGAATTTATTGAAGAAGTTTGTGCCTGGTTTCCTGAAAAGGGTACAGTTCACATAGATACCTGGAAAAAGGTGGGGCAAAGGCTACAAGATTATTATGATACCCATGGTCCAGGAAAGGCGCCTGTAGATGGATGTTTTTAGTTTATGGGCTTTAATTAGAGATGTTTTGGATTTTCCTCACAAATGGGAGAGGATTCTTCCCACAGCAAATAAAGACTCTCCCCCAGCTGTTGGAATTTCTCCCTCTGCTCCTCCCTTGCAGGAGAAGTTGATAGGAGATTTTCCCTTGCCCTCTGAATTAGAAGATAAGGAGTTAACCCCTAAGGAGTTAGAAACAGACATCCTGTAATAGCTCTCAGTCAGGAAAAGACATCCGTCCCTATTTCACTGGAGCTATCACAATTAGAGATAATCCCCTGGCTGATGTTGATACCCATCTCAAAACATTTACACACTTAAAAAAGCTGAACATTCTCATCCCCAGACATCACATAAGTATTTAAAACATGCCCTATTTGTACTTAATTTTTAAAATGTGGACAAACAAGGATCTAGCGCAGCTGAACGATTTTGACATTCCAAAACACAATCTCATTATACCACAATCATTTGAAAAGATTCCTTAACGAGATCATGAAATGGGCCTGACCCTGTGTTGATATGGGGTAGAGGAGATGTTTGTGTTTTTTCGCAGGACAATGATAGAGCTCGCTGGCTTCCAAAATGTTTGGTGCAGTTTATGGATACCCAGAAAGACCAAGATGTTGTTCCTATAGATCTGCCTTAAGATGGTGACACTTGTTGAAGCATAAATCTACTGGGCAGGACTATTTCTGGAGGGAATCAGACGGTTTGTATGATGGCTTGTTGACCAAAAAACAACTCTGTTAATGCCACACAACCCCAGTATCTTCTGCCTTGTGCCAAAGAAAATTGCCTGGGCAATCAAACCTTATTATGGAAAGAAAGACATAGGTATAAAGAAGTATTTTGATGGAAAATGTTGAAAATAAAGAGAAAATTTCAATATTGAAGAAATTTTGTATGATAAAATTTTTGTCCTACAGATGGCTAGATTATTTCCAGAATAAAAAAAGGTAAAAGGGGACAAATAATCAAAGAATAAAACATGTTGCAAAAGGTTTGAATTATGCTGGAGAAGGTCTGAGAGGGAACTGTAAAGAATTAGAAAGATTTCATGAAAAGATGTATATATAACAGATGGTATCTGAGGTGACCATAAAACAATGGGCCACACTATTTGGTGCTAAAATACAGTCTAAATAGACCCAAGGAGGTCTCACTCTCATCCCAATTCAACCCAGTAACAGATGAGAGCTCCAAACAAACAACTGGTCCTAAAATTTATGACTCCATTCATGCTACAGCTGAGAGCACTGACATTGATTTAATTCTTTAAGATTGCTGGGAAAGGTCTGTCTAGTAAATAGTCAGCTCTCAGGATCTTTAAAAAATGGGTATGCTTGAAACTTAACAGTTGTATGGTCTCCAACCACATTGGACCTCTTGGCAACAGTGGTTAATGCCTGCCGTTATGGCAGCAGGTATTGGTCTTGTGTTGCTTTGTTGTGTCCCCTGCCTTGTGCAAATATTTGGGCGCTCCTTTCTTAGAGTTTGTTCCAAAATCCATCGGTTAAAGCTTCAAGCCAAGGCATTAGATGTAGAGGTTGTGGGTAAGATCCTTGAGATGTTTCTCAGTCTGAGACAGGGGTGCATACAAATATACATTACCCAATTACAAGTAAGAGAAAATGTCACCAAAGACAACCTAAGACAGGCAGAGCCTACTGCCCATCAGATCATTTAATAAACAAAACAGTGGGAGATGTGAGGAGCCAAAGAGGAGACGTGAGGAATGTCCCGGACATGACCGCCAGAATAAGACCAGGATCTTTATCCAGACATGGCCTTGGGTGGCTGTATTGTTATGAGCAGAATGTCTTGGGATTGTTTTGAATTGAATGTTCCAAAATATTGTTATAACAACCTGATAAATACAGTAAGGACTTAAACCTTACATCACAGAAGTCTCTGGAGTGTGTATAAATACTAGCAATAAAGTACATTCGGGGCTGACCAGTATTGACTGGCAGTCCTCCCGTTTCTATCCTGTCTTCTTGTCTTTCTTTAATCCTCACCCCACACTCAGGAACTGTTTGCCATTGGCGGGTCTGACAGGAGACAATTTTATTGTTTGTTTGTTTGCTATAGGGTGCATGCGCTCACCAGAAAGACAGAGAGAGACAGAGAGACAGAAAGCGAGAAATCACCCCCCCCCCCCCCCGGGAGGATGGCCACACTGCAATCCCTTTTCCTTCATTCTCCTCTCAGGATCTTCAGGTGAATTTAAGCCACCGGGTCTGGGCCTCCAACCATGATCAGCTACATGGGAGTCCAGTGACATAGCCATTACACCAACTGCTGGTCGCATGTTATTAACTCTATTTTACAAATGAGAACACTGAGGCAGAGAAAGGTTAAGCATCACTCTCAGGAGCACAGAACTAGTAAATCAGAGTTGGGAATTCAAATCGAAACAACCCTACTACAAGGATTATATTCTTTCTTTCTTTCTTTTTTTTTTTTTTTTTTGGAGAGGTTTTAGGTATATTCTTTCTTTTACATATTGTTTATATAGTATATGGGCTTTCTAACATCATGATGACTTAAAAAAATCACACCGAAGGGTTGGCCCTGTAGTCTAGTGGTTAAAGGAGCCAGACCCCACATGGAGGACCACTGGTTCAAATGCTGGCACTGACAGATTGTAGAACAAGATGAGTGTGTGTTCATGTATACCTCAAATCCCAACATAATTGAAAGATGGAGGAAGGGATTGTGGTGTGGCCATACCCCATTGGGGGTTGCTTTCTTCCTCTCCGTCTCTGTCTCTGTCTCACATGCACCTTCTGGCAACTTAAACAACAACAACAAAAAATCCAACAAAAGTATCAATACACTGGCCCTGAGAAAACTAGGCAAATACTGCTCCCCACAGTGTCCCTGACACCCTTGTAGTTGGTTAGGGAATAAAAGGATGTCACAATCTTCCAACTCTCTTCCCCTCCCTAAGAATCTGACCAAGAGGTCCACCTGTTTAGAAGTCACATTATTTCTACTCTTAAACTTAACTCCATGCTTTCTACTACAGTCTGAAGTGGGATTGAGGGCTTCAATAAAAATAAAAATACCTTTACCAGCCACTAGTTTAGTACTTCAATGACTTTCTCATTTGTGAAAGTCTTTAATCATGTATCAGATATCAGGCTTAAAATACAGATGCCATGAGCAAAGTAGAGAGTAATTTCAATTTACATATAGGTAAATAAAGAATATTAAGATCTTTCCAAGAGTAGATATGGAGTCTGCTGATGGAAGTTTCAAAAATAATTCCAGGCCCCTAATTTTACATATAAAGAAGCTGAAGCCCAGAAAGGAAAAGAGAACTTAAAGTCACATGGAAAAAGATGAGACTAGAAGCCAGAAAGCTGGAGGCAGAGTTAAGACAGCTATGGCAGGAAGTGAGTGAACCAGGAGGAGGAAAATTACAGAAAAAAAAATCTGAGTTTATGTATTTTTTCAGAGGTTTTTTTTTTTCTTTTTTTTTTTTTTTTCTGCTATAGGGTACGTGCACTCTCCAGAAAGACAGAGAGAGACAGAGTGAGAGAAAGTAAGAAATCACCCCCCTGTGGGGAATGGCCATGCCACAATCCCTTCTCCTCCATTCTCCTCTGAGGATCTTGGGCACGCACGCACATGTGCCCGGTGTTACTTTAAGCCGCCGGATCCAGGATCCGAATCACGGTCAACTGTATGGGAGTCCAGCAACATAGCCATTATGCCAACTGCTGGTCCCTGAGTTTATCTATTTTATAGTTTAGAGAACAGCTGTTTGGCCCTAAATAATTACCAAACTTAAATGAGTGAAATAATAACACACCTCACTTGGAGGATTAAATGAGACAATATTTAAAAACTCAGAATTTAGAGGCTGCAGGCCCGACCCTTCTGAATCTTCACACATCCCCACCGTTCCTCCTCCTTGGACTCTAGGTTGGTTGTCTGGGACTTTAAGGTGAACTCCCACCCCACCCCACCTGCAATCCGGATCGAGCCAGCCAGAAGTTCCAGACACCAGGGGGACTGAGGCTGCAGGCCCGACCCTTCCAAATCTTCGTGCATCCCCACTGTTCCTCTTCCTTGGACCCCAGGTTGGTTGTCTGGGACATAAAGGCGAACTCCCACCCCACCCCACTGGCAATCTGGATCGAGCCGGCCAGTAGTTCTGGATACCAGGCGGACTGAGACTGCAGGCCCAACCAACCTGGTCCTGTCACACATCCTCTGGCCCTTTCTCACTAGCCTTTGGAATCTATGAATTCTGGTTATTGGAATAGCATGTGCTGTGCTATTTCTTTGTTCTTGAGGTGTTGCTTATTAGGTCAGTTGGAGGCTCACCACTCCTCAGAAACAGGGAGGACATTGGGCTATCCAGGGCTCGTGGCAACAGTTAATGCTATTTGTGAGCAACAGGTAGGCCAATCTTAAGAGAAATCATCAATTTTCTAAGCCTGTACAACTTTGAACACTCAGAGATACCTTAAGTAAGTTAGGAAGAAACATATAGATTACCGGATGACTAGGAACAATCACAGACACTCAAGAAGTATGAGCAACCAACAAAAGGCCTCTCCCTCAAGGGAAATAATCAAGCCTACATCATCCACAGTCAATACAAAGGACGTCGCAGACATGTCTGATAAGGAATTCAGAATGCTTGTAGTGACCAAACTAACTGAGATGGAAGAGAAAAGAGACAAGGAGCTCCAGGAGATGAGGAAGTCCTTTCATGACTTGAAAGAAGAAATGGATATCTTAAACAAGAACCAGATGGAACTTCTAGGATTGAAGAATGTGATACGGGAAATCAAAACCTCCCTTGAAAGTATTAAGAGTAGGTTAGACCAGGCAGAAGATCGAATCTCTAACATAGAAGACAAAACATCTGACCTAGAAAAAAGTATCAAGAAGATTGAGAAAACAACCATGAAAAATGAGGATAATATACGAGGAATACTGGATACCATGAAGTTCCCCAACATTCGGATAATTGGTATTCCAAAAGAGGAAGAAAATAATAAGGGCCTAGATAATTTATTCCATGATATCCTGGAAGAAAACTTTCCAAATCTAGAAAGGCATTCAAATATCCAGGCCCAAGAAACACAGAGGACCCTGAGTAGAATCAATGTAAGAAGATCCTCTCCAAGGCACATCATAGCCAGACTGGCAAAAACAGACAAAGACAAGATAGTAAAGTTGGCAAGAGGGAAACGCCAAGTTACTTACAAAGGTCACCCCATCAGGCTAACATCGGATCTCTCAGTGGAAACAATGCAGGAAAGGAAAGAATGGGGAAGCATAGTCAAAATGTTGAGTGAAAAACAATTTCAACCAAGAATACTATACCCGGCAAAATTATCTTTCATATGAGAAAAAAAGATAAAAACATTCTCGAATAAATAAAATTTGAAGGAATTTACCAACTCCAGACCAGCTCTTCAAGAGGTTCTGAAGGGAGTACTATACCAGGAAAACTAAAAAGATCAAAGACAGTTATACGCGAACAAAACCCAACCAAGAAAATGGCTCACTTAATGATAGGATCAGGTACGGAAATATCGATAATTACATTGAATGGCAATGGATTAAATTCTCTAGTTTAGAGACATAGACTGGCTGAATGGATAAGAAAACAGAAACCCTCTATCTGTTGCCTACAAGAAACTCACCTTATGGATAAAGACATACATAGACTAAAAGTAAAGGGCTGGAAAAATATATTCCATGCAAATGGAAATCAAAAAAGGGCTGGAGTAGCGATATTGATCTCAGACAAAATAGATCTCAAGACAAAGACTGAAAGAAGAGACAAAGAAGGGCATTATATAATAGTTAAAGGGGTAATCCAGCAAGAAAACATAACCCTTGTAAGTATCTACTCACCCAACTGAGGTGCACCTAAATATGTGAAGAAAAGACTGCTGGAGCTAAAAGGAGAGATAGGGATAAATACTATAATTATTGGAGATCTCAATACCCCATTATCTCCTATAGATAGATCTTCTAGACAAAAAATAAATAGAGAGATATAAGACTTAAACGATAGTATAAATCGAATGGTCTTGACAGATATCTATAGAACTTTCCACCCTACATCCACAACATACGTATTTTTCTCACCCCGACATGGAACCTTTTCTAAGATAGATCATATGTTAGGACACAAATCAAGCCTTTACAGATTCAAAGTCATAGAAACTATATCCGGCATCTTCTCTGACCATGATGGAATTAAACTCAAGAAACAACCCCGAAAATACACGAACACATGGAAACTGAACAACCTACTTCTGAATGACTTCTTCACTACTGAAAAAATTAAGGCTGAAATCAAAACATTTATGGAAACAAATGATAATGAGTGTACAAGTATCCAGAATCTATGGAACACAGCAAAAGCAGTCATAAGAGGGAAATTCATAGCAATTAGTGCACATAAGAAAAGGATGGAAAGATGGCAAATAGATAACTTATCATCATGCCTCAGAGAATTGAAAAACAACAACAACAACAACAAACAAACCCCCAAAATGCCAGGCAAAAAGAAACAATAAAGGTTCGAGCAGAAATAAATGAAATAGAAAATAAACGAACCATGCAGAAAATAAATGAAAGCAAAAGCTGCTTCTTTGAAAAGATTAACAAGATCGACACACCATTGGCTAGACTGATTAAGAAGAAGAAAGAAAGAAACCAGATAAATCAAATATGCGATGAAACAAGCAATATTACTACAGACATAGCAGAAATACAAAATATCATTAGAGGACACTATGAGCGACTATATGCCAAAAAACAAGATAACCTGGAGGAGATGTACAAATTCCTGGATGCATATCATCTACCAAGATTGGATCAGGAGGACATAGAAAACCTTAATAGACCTATAACAAGCCAGGAGATAGAATCAGTAATAAATAACCTCCCAACAAAAAAAAAACAAAAAAAACAAACAAACAAAAAAAAAAACAGGTCCAGATGGCTTCACTTCTGAATTCTGCAAAACTTTTAAGGAAGAGTTAACCCCTATTCTACTAGAATAATTTCTAAGGATTCAAAAGGAAGGAAACCTTCCAAATTCATTTTATGAACCCTCCATCATCTTCATCCTCAAAGCAGATAAGGACATGACAAAAAAGGGAAAACTACAGAACAATATCATTGATGAATATAGATGCAAAAATTCTCAAAAAAATACTCTCAAATCATATCCAAAAACATATAACAAAGATTATTCATCACGATCAGGTAGGCTTTATACCAGGGACGCAAGGGTGGTTCAATATACGCAAGACCATAAATGTAATACACCACAATAACAGAAAGAAAGATAAAAACTATATGATCATCTCAATTGATGCGGAGAAAGCATTTGATAAAATACAACATCCTTTTATGATTAAGACTCTCAGTAAGATTGATATAGAAGGGTCACTTCTGAACACAGTAAAAGCAATCTATGAAAAAGCTACAGCTAACATTATACTGAATGGGGAAAAGCTGAAAGCTTTTCCTCTGAAAACAGGTACTAGGCAAGGCTGCCCACTTTCTCCACTGCTCTTTAATATAGTACTGGAAGTATTAGCTATGGCAATCAGAGAAGAGAACAATATTAAAGGCATTCGAATAGGCAAAGAAGAGTTGAAAATATCTTTATTTGCAGATGACATGATGCTATACTTAGAAGACCCAAAGTTATCCATGAAAAAACTTCTTGAAGTAATAAGTGAATACAGTATGGTGGCAGGATACAAAATCTATATCAAAAAATCTATACCATTTCTATTTATGAACAACAAGTTGAATGAAGCAGAGCTGAAGAATGGAATTCCTTTCACTGTAGCCACAAGGTGTATAAGATACCTAGGGATAAACCTAACTAAGAAAGTCAAAGACCTTTATAAAGAAAACTACAAAAATCTTTAAAAAGATACTGAAAGTGACATAAGCAAGTGGAAGGACATCCCATGCTCCTGGATTGGAAGAATTAACATAATCAAAATGGCAATTCTACCCAAATTAATCTACATGTTTAATGCAATTCCAATCAAAATTCCAGAAATATTCTTCACAGATCTAGATAAGACAATCATAGAATTTGTCTGGAATCATAAAAGACCTTGTATTGCAAAATCAATCCTGTGCAAGAAGAATGGAGTAGGAGGCATATCACTCCCTCATCCCAAGATATACTATAAAGCTGTGGTCATCAAACAGCATGGTATTGGCATAAAAACAGACATGTGGACCAATGGAAGAGAATAGAGACCCAAGAAATAAACCCCAAAGCTTACAGTCAACTGATCTTTGACAAAGGATATCAGTCAATCCATTGGGAAAAGGAAAACCTCTTTAGTAAATGGTGCTGGAAAAACTGAGTATCCACCTGCAGAAAGATGATACTGAACCCCCATCTTTCACCATTAACAACAGTCAGCTCAAAATGGATCAAAGATCTGAACCTAAGACCTCAAACAATAAAACTACTGGTGGAAAATGCTGGGGAAACTCTGGGAGACATTGGAGTAGGCAAAGACTTCTTAAATAAGACTCCCAAAGCACACGCAATGATCCCTAAAATAGACAAGTGGGACTATATTAGACTAAGAAGTTTCTGCACACCAAAAGACACAGTATCAAGTGTGAACCGACAACCCTCAGAATGGGAAAATATTTTTGTTAAATATTCCTCAGACAAGGGACTGAGAACAAGAATACACAGGGAACTCAAGTGCCTTATGTGAAAAAAAATGATTAACCCAATTAAAAGATGGGGAAATGAGCTGAACAAAAATCTCTCTAAGGAAGACATACGAACAGCCAAAAAGCATGTGAGGAAATGCTCAACATCCCTCATCATAAGGGAGATGCAGAAAAATACCACAATGAGATACCACCTAACCCCTGTCAGAATGGCAAAGATTAAGAATATAAAAAGTGATGAATGTTGGCGGGGATGTGGTGAAAAGGGAACCCTCCTACACTGTTGGTGGGTAAACTAGTTCAACCACTGTGGAGAACAATATGGAGGTTCCTCAAAGATCTACAAATAGAAGTACCATTTGATCCAGTAATCCCACTTCTGGGTATTTACCTGAAAGAGAGGAGAACACTCAGTCAGAAAAGTGCTTGCACATCAATGTTTTTGTAGCATTATTCACAATCGCCAAGACATTGAACCAACCTAAATGTCCACAAACTGATGAATGGTTTGGAAAAGTGTGGTATATATACTCTATGGAATACTACTCAGCCATAAAAAATAACAAGACCCAGGAACCAGCAGTTAGCGTAATGGCTATGTCGCTGGACTCCCACGTAGTCGACCGTGGTTCACATCCCGGAACCGGTGGCTTAAAACTCACGCCGGGCGCGTGTGCGTGCATGCCCAAGATCCCGAGAGGAGAATGGAGGAGAAGGGATTGCGGTGTGATCATCCCCCCTGGGGGGTGATTTCTCGCTTTCTGTCTCTCTCTCTCTCTGTCTGTCTGGCGAGCTCATGCACCCTATAGTGAAAACCTCTCCAAAAAAATATAAATAGAATAAAATAACAAGACTCTGGCATTTGATAGAAAGTGGTCAGATATGGAGGATCTATTGCTGAGTGAAGTAAGCGAGGCTATGAAAGAAAGATATTGTATGTATCCACCCAATATATACCAACTATCTGCACTCTATGGTAGAGAGCAAAAAATTGGAGGACATAAAAGCAGTGAAGGTACTTAACGAGATTAGGACAGTGTGGAATGGGGGAGGTGAAGAGAAGAGGATAGAGAAAGATAGCAAGAGAACAATAGAGAGGCAGGATGTTAGTGAGAAACAGATATGACTTATTACCTGTTGATGATGACATGTATAGTATTCTCAACTGGATCGGTCTGAGAAGTATTTCATGATGGGTAAAGTCTTTTTACAAGCAAAATGAGAAATAGTGATTGACTGTTTTAAAAAATAATTAGAATAATAATAATAATGATTGGGAAAATCATAGAAAAGATAGTGAATGTTGAAGTGGGGAGATTAATGTCTCTGTATTGACTGACATGCATGGCATTCCCTTTTGAAAAAGCAATGTGGGGGACCAGCAGTTAGCGTAATGCTATGTCGCTGGACTCCCACATAGTTGACCGCGGTTCAAGTCCCGGACCCGGTGGCTTAAACTCACGCCGGGCGCGTGTGCGTGCGTGCCCAAGATCCCGAGAGAATGGAGGAGAAGGGATTGCAGCATGGCCATTCCCCCTGGGAGGTGATTTCTCGCTTTCTTTCTCTCTGTCTCTCTCTGTCTGGCGAGCGCACGCGCCCAATAGCAAAAACATCTCAAAAAAAAAAAAAAAAAGCAATGTAATATACTGTAAAGTTATATGTAATCCAATGTAATATAAAGAAGATTATGTTGATAATAAAGATTAAAAAATGAAAGAAAAAACCTCAGAATTTAGATATACTATGTATATACTATGTATCTGCACAGAACAGATATATTATACATAATAATTTATAAATAATAATGAAAATCCCCAAGTTTCAGTATCCATTCTTATCACCTGAAAGTCTTGAAAGAGTTTTGGGGCCCCCACACCTATGTTTGTGACTCAAAATTTACATTTATATTATGCCAGGTGATATGGATTCAGAAAGTCAAGCAACCACACTTTGAGGATTGCTAAGAAAAGAAATCAGCAAAACCCCAGGACGTCTCCTTTTAAGTCACTACCCTAAATCTGGAAAAGACAATATACACCATTTTAAGTATTAAATGAACAAAAACAAATAAACCTATAGCTTTAGTAAAATCATTTTCCTTTCTGGACCTGTTTCTTTATATATAAAACATTTGAATTAGGTAATCATTAATGATCCTTATGGCTCTGAAATGTTAAGAGCCTATAAAAATCATTTGTATCATTGGGATTGAACAGTTTCATAACATAGATCCCAGCAGCCAGCCCATTCAGGTAGTTACTATGTCTGTAGGCTATTACTACATCTCCTTTGGTTTCTCCACAGTCACACTATAATATAGAATTTCCTACATGAAACACTAGGTAAAGTCCCAACTGGCCTCAATGGGAGTTGTTACCTAAGGATTAAGTTGCAATCTCAGCCATTGCTCTTCTGAAAGCTGAGAAGATCACATCATTAAGCTAGACTAGGGAGGAAAAAAAGAAGCTATTCATGGTCTCTGAACACATGCTTTTGTTTCAGTTCCAACTGCTTATACATTTGCATCTGTTTTCATTTTTCGAAATGTGATTGCCTTTTTTAGGATTATGGTAACAGACAAAAATTGTACTGTGAGAATCTTTCCATCACTATTCTGTATTGTGTACTCTGGAAACATCCTTGGAACACTTGGAATGACTGATGGTTTTGTGATTATATTTCATAGGAATGGGCAATGTAACTGAACAGGTGTGGGAGAATGGAAAAAGTACTGTATCAGTCTAGAGGATTTACTTCCCCAAACTGCTTCTGCTACAGGCTGTGCCTGAATAAGTTATTTCACTTTCCTGACCCATTTTTTAATCTGTAAAACTCAGAGTTACTGACTTTACCCTATGAACCAAAGTAAGCTGTATGGCACCTCCAAAAGTAAGGAGAAGTAAAAAATAATAATAATTCTCAACAAAAGGAAGAGAACAGCACAAAGGGATAAAAAGAATAAAATTTCCCCTTTCTACTCCTATCTCTTTTTAAACTTCCTAGAGGAAAACAGTGCTAACAGATCTTTGTGTAATTTTTTGACATTCTAAATGCATATATGAACAAATAAAAGGTCTTCACAAAGTTCATGAAAAATGGATTTTATGAACAAATTATGTATGGATTTTAAAATTTGTTTGCACCAAAATAAACTCACACTTTAATTCCATATGTATATATAAAACAGGTCTTAAAATAAAACAGTCATAATTTTGTGTAACATTGTGTCTTTATCTTCCTGTGTTGTGATATAGAATAAATCTCTGGCAGTGGAATTAAATTTAATATCTTATATTTTTAAATTTTAGTAATTATGCTTTCAATGCATTTTCTTTTCTTTTTTTCTTTTCTTTGCTAGAAGGTGTATGTACTTATCAGAGAGAGACAGAGAGATAGAGAGATTGAGGAGAAAACACTCCCCACTTCATGGGTAACAGCTACACTGCAATCCCTTGTCCACCATCTCTCTATCAGGATGAGCACACATGCACACACGCCTGGAGTGTGTCTCAAGCCTCCCAGTCCAGTACAACGTGGTTGGTTATGTGGGATCCAGTTGCCTTAATCATCTGGCCACAGAATTGGCTCTAGATGTATTTTCTATACATACTAAAAAGCTATTTTGCAGAAATGTATATACCTACTATTCATGCTATTATGTTAGTACCTGCTATGTTTTGAATGTGTCTTCACTAAAAGTCATGTTGAAATTATTGTCAATGTAATGTTTTTGGAATGTAGGGCATTTAAGAAGTGACTAGATCATGGAGGCTCAGTCCTTCACTAATGGATTAACACAAGTATCTCAGGAGTGAGTTACTTATCATAACAGTGGAATCCTGACAAAATTATAAATTCAGCACCCCATCTCTCTTGTTTTCTGTATCACATGGGCTTGTTAACTATGGGATAATATGAATTCTTTCTTCCATATTATAATGCAGCAAGAAGGTCTTTCACCAGAAGTGGCCCCTCAATCTCAGACTTTCCAGTCTCCAGAACCTTGAGCCACACAAATATCTTTTTATTATAAATTACCTAGTCTGTGATGTTTTTTCTTCTTTTTTTTAGTTTTGAGATTAATTTCACATTTTACATAAAGTCATCATGTATTATATATAAATATATATAAATATGTATATTTTTTTCTTTTTACAGAGAACTTTACATTTTTTTGTCTGTTAAATGTTTCTTCCCTTTGTACTTCATGTTCACACTTTACCACACTGTATCTACTATTCAGTCTCCCTCACAGTCTCTGGTATCTACACTTACCCTCTCTACTATCACATCTTCAGATCTTTCAATTTCTGCCATAGAGTGCAGATATTTGGTATAAACTGAGTGGGGACATACAGTGTGCATCTTTCAAAGTCTGGCTCACTTCACTCAACATTAAGTTTTTTATATTCATCTTCTTTGAATCAAATGATAGAGTCTCATATTTTCTTATAGCTGAGTAATATTTCATAGTATATATGTGCCACAATTTTTCAAACCAATCATCAGTTTTGGGACACTTAGATTGGTTCAATATTTTAGTGATATTGAATTTGAATATTGATATTGAATATTGCAATAAACATGAATGTGCAAGTGTCTTTCCAGTAGTTTGTTTTCCTATTGTTTGGATAAATCAATTTTGGTATTCTGTACAGAAGTGGAAAATGAACTAACCCAGTACCCATTCAAGATACACACACACACACACACACACACACACACACACATATATGCACACACACAAACACATTCAGACATATTATGCATAGTTTTACTTTTGTTCAATTGTCCCACCTATAAAAATCTAACCAACTCTAGGGTTAAATTATTTCATTTTATTTTTATTTTTTATTTTGTTTAACTTTATTTATTTATCTTTTCTTTGACCAGAGAGAGAAAGAGAGGGAAAGTGAGAAAGCAAGCCACCAGGTCTGGGACTCGAACCATGGTCGGCCATGTGGGAGTCCAGTGCCCCCAACCATCATGCCACCTGCTGGCCCTGGGTTAGATTATTTTTAAGTTCCCATTCATATCTATGATTTCAGTAGATTTACTTATTTTTTCTTACTGTCCAAAGCCTTGGAGCATGTGTGTGTATAGTGCTTTTGATAATACAAGTAAACTTAGAATAATGTCTCTAAGATTGACTCACATTGCAATATGTACTTCACTTATTTTGATGGCTTAATAACATCTCGTTATATGACTATTACACATTTTGCTTATCCATTCATCAGTTGATGGATTTCTAGGTTGTCTCCACATTTTGGATATTACGAATAATGTTGCTAATGAACATTAGTATACAGGTTTTTGTGTGAATATATATTTCAAATTCTCTTTGGTATATAACTAAAAGTTAAGGGAAAGACACTAGACACAAAAGGTCACGTATTATATGATTTAATTTACATGAAATGAAAAGACTAGATAAATTTATAGAGCAGATTATCAGTTTACAAGGGCTAAAAGAAGTAGAGTAACTATTTAATGGATATAGGTTTCTTTGGGGAGTAATAAAAATGTTTTAGAAGTAGTTGTGATAGTTGTATTTTTTTAATACTGTAAGTGTATGAAAAGCCACTGATTTGTATAATATAAAAATGCTTAAGATGGTGGATGTTATGTTATGGAAATCTTAGCTTGAAAATACAAACCATGTAGTTTATATTACATTATACTATGCCTCATAGTTTTGTTTTAATTTATTTTGAAGGACCAGCAGATGGTGTAATGGTTACATCACTGAACTCCCACATAGTCAAACATGGTTTGAGTCTTGGACTCAGTGGCTTAAACTCATGCTGGCTCATGTGCACGCATGCAGAAAATTTGGAGAGCAGAATGGAGAAGGGATTGTGGAGTGGCCATCCCCCCTGGGGAGTGATTTCTTGTTTTCTGTCTCTGTCTCTCTCTGTCTCTCTGGCAAGCACACATGCACTACAGCAAAAATCTCTCTTAAAAATTAATTTTGAAATAATTTTATATTTACACAAAAGTTTCAGAAATAATACATAGTTTCCATAAATACTTTATTCAGCTTCCTTAGTGTAAACATCTTACATAACCATTGTACAATTATAAAAACCAGGAATTTTGGTAACTACTATTATCTGAATATCTCATTAAAATTTCACCAGTTTTTCTACTAATGTCACATTTCTTTTACAAGGGATCTAATTCAAGATTTTCAACTATGTTTAGTTCTCATGTACTCTTGATCTGTTTTAGTCTGAGAGTTCCTTAATCTTTCCTTGTTTTTCACATTCTTGACACTTTTGAAAAGTATCCTTGCTTGGTTATTTATGGTATAGTCTTTTTTTTTTCTTTTTTTTTCTTTTTTTTTTTTTTTGGAGAGGTTTTTGCTACAGGGCTCATGCGCTCACCAGACAGACAGAGGGAGACAGAGAGACAGAAAGCGAGAAATCACCCCCCAGGGGGGATGGCCACGCCGCAATCCCTTCTCCTCCATTCTCCTCTCGGGATCTTGGGCACACACGCACACATGCCCGGCGTGAGTTTTAAGCCACCAGGTCCGGTACGTGAACCGTGGTCGACTACGTGGGAGTCCAGCAACATAGCCATTACGCTAACTGCTGGTTCCCTTATTCACTAATTTTATTATTCATCTGAGGATCTTGCATACAATGATTATGAGTTATTGTAGTGTTTGTCTAATAATAATTATTTCCATCTTTCCTTCTATTCTTGTTCACTGAAATTCATCTGTAAGGAAGAGCTGCTTCCTTTGATCTCATTTATATATTTATTTATGTACTAATTTATTTACTCAGATATCTTATTTAAATAAGCATGAATTTATGGATACTTATTTCATATCATCTAGTTTTTTTATTTTGTTATATTTTTGCTATAGGGTGTGTGCATTCACCAGAGAGAGACAGAGATACAGAAAGCGAGAAATTACCCCCCAGGGGGATGGCCATGCCACAGGCCCATCTCCTCCATTTTCCTCTCAGGATCTTGGGCATGCACACGTGCACATGACATGAGTTTTAAGTTTTAAGTTGCTGGGTCTGGGACTCAAACTGCAGTTGACTACGTGGTAGACCAGCAATGCAACCATTATGCCATCTGCTGGTCCCCATATCATCTAGTTTTAAAAACAATGATAACATACTGGATCTCACATGGCTGGATGCACTGTTCAAGTTCCTGATCTAGCAGCTTGAAAATCATTCAGGGCATGTGTGCATGTGTGCCAAAATCCTTAGAAGAGGCTGGAGTAGAAGGGATTGTGGTGTGTCCATTCCCCCTGGAGGGTGACTTCTCACTCCTCCCACCCCATCCTTCTGTGTCTTTCTGGTGAGCATATGTGTGCTATATCAAAAATGAGCAGAAGTAAATGAAATATAAAATAAATGAACTATACAGAAAATAAATGAAAGTAAAAGCTGGCTCTTTGAAAAGATAAACAAAAAAATGATACACCACTAGTGAGATTTATTAGGGAGGGAGAAAGGAACCAGGTAAATCAGATCTGCAATGAAGCAGGCAAAATAACAATAGACATATTAGAAATACAAAACATTATTAGAGGATACTATGAACATCTATATGCCAAGAAACAAGGCAATCTGGATGAGATGGACAAATTCCTGGTCACATATCATCCAGATTGAGCAAGGAGGATATAGAAAGTCTGCATAGGCCCATAACAAGCCAGGAGACTGAATCAGTAATAAATAACCTTGCAACAAAGAAAACCCTTGTCCCTGATGGATTCAGCTCTGAATTCTACAAAACTTTCAAAGAAGAGTTAACCCCTATTTTGCTTGTGTTATTTCTAAAGGTCCAAAAGGGTGAATCTCTCCCTAATTCATCCTATGAAGCCTCTATCACCCTTATCCCTAAAACAGATAAGGACAGGACAAGGAAGGAAAACTGTAGACCAATATCTCTTATGAATACAGATGCAAAGATTCTCAACAAGATACTAGCAAATCGTATCCAACAACTTAGAAAAAGATTATACATCATGATCAGGTAGGCTTTATTCTAGGAACCTATTCTAGGTTGGTTCAACATATGCAAAACCATAAATGTAATACACCATATTAAAAGGAAGAAAGATAAAAACCATATGGTCATACCGATTGATGCAGAAAAAGCATTCGATAAGATATAACATCCCTTCATGATCAAGACCTTCAGCAAAATTGGCATAGAAGGGTCCTTTCTCAACACAATAAAAGCTATCTATGAAAAACCCATAGTAAACATCATCCTCAATGGAGAAAAGCTGAAAGCTTTTCCACTAAAAACGCATACAAGACAAGGATGTCCACTTTCTCCACTCCTCTTCAATATAGTACTGGAAGTTCTCACCAATGCAATCAGAAAAGAGAAAAAAATAAAAGACATTCAAATAGGAAAAGAAGAGGTGAAACTCTATTTGCAGATGACATGATTTTATACATAGAACACCCAATGGTTTCCATGAAAAAAATTCTGGAAGTAATAAATGAATACAGCAAAGCTGAAGAATACAAAATTAATATCCATGAATCTATATCATTTCTATATACAAACAACAGGCAGACTGAGATAGAACTGAAAAAAAGTTATTCCAATTAACATAGCCACAAAAAGCATAAGATACTTAGGGATAAATCTAACCAAAGAAGTTAAAGACCTCCACAAGGAAAACTACGAGAAGATAAAAAAAGAAATTGAAAATGATACAATAAAGTGGAAGGTTATCCCAAGTTCCTGGATTGGACGAATTAATATAATCCAAAGGGCAATTCTACCCAAATTAATCTACATATTTAATGCAATGCCAATCAAAGTATCAGACACATTCTTCACAGATCTAGGAAAGACAATCATAAAGTTTGTCTGGAATCATAAAAGACCCTGTATTGCCAAAGTAATTCTACACAAGAAGAGTGGAGTGGGCGGCATCTCACTCCCTGTCTCAAAATATACTACAAAGCTGTGGTAATCAAAACAGTGTGGTACTGGCACAGAAACAGACATGTGGACCAATGGAACAGAATAGAGTCCCCAGAAATAAATTCTCAAACATACAGTAAACTCATTTTTGACAAGGGGTACCAGACAATCCAGTGGGCAAAGGAAACCCTCTTCAGCAAATGGTGCTGGAAAAAACTGGATTTCCATCTGCAGAAAGATGAATCTGAACTCCTACCTCTCACCTTTGACAAAAATCAAGTCAAGCTGAATCAAAGATCTAAATCTAAGATCTCAAACTATGAAACTGCTCCTAGAAAACACCAGGGAAACTCTGGGAGACATTGGAGTAGAGAAAGACTTCCTAAATAAGACCCCCAAAGCACAGTCGATAATCCCCAAAATAGACAAGTAGGACTACATCAGACTAAGAAGTTTCTGCATGGCAAAGGACACAGTAATTAGTATGAATCGACAGCCCTCAGAATGGGAAAATATTTTTGTAAACTATGCATCAGATAAGGGACTCATAACCAGAATTCACAAAGAACTCAAGCAGCTGTTTTGAAAAAAAAGATGATCAATCCTATTAAAAGATGGGGAATGAGTTGAAAAAACCACTCTCTAAAGATGACATATGAATAATTAAAATGCATATGAAAATATGCTCAACATCCCTGATTGTAAGGGAAATGCAGATCAAAACAGCCCCAGTCAGAATGACTAAGATAAAAAACAAAAAAAAACGGTAAGTGCTGGCAGGGGTGTGGTGATGAACAGGGAACTCTCTTACACTGCTGGTGGGAATGTAAATTGGTCCAGTCACTGTGGAGAACAACTTGAAGATTCCTCAAAAAATCTACAAATAGAACTATTTTATGATCCAGCAATACCACTCCTTGGTATCTACCCAAAGGACAGAAGAATACATAATCAGAAAAGTGCTTGCACATCGATGTTTATTGCTGCATTATTCACAATTGCTAAGTTATGGAAACAACCCAAATGCCCACAAACAGATGACTGGATAGAAAAACTGTGGCACATATACTCACTGGAATACTATTCAGTCATAAAAAAAACCTCTGGATTTTGACAGCAAGTGGATGAATATGGAAGATTTACTGCTGAGCGAAGCAAGCCAGGCTATGAAGGAGAGGCATTACATGTCCCCACTTAATATATACTGAGTGTCCACACTCTGTGACTGAAAGTAATTGACTAAAGCATATAGAAACATAGTATATAGATGCAAATTCCAGATATAGTGAGTGTGAAGGAGGAGGGTCTGAGGAAGGACATTTAAAAAAAACATAGGAAGGCAAAGCATTAATGGCACACAGAAATTTGGTATTATCTGTTGAAGATATTTTGTAGTTTTATCAACTGTACTAGGGAGAAATGTTCACCTGTTGTAATATCCACCTTGTAAGCCAAATAATAATAATGTGATTAAATGTATAAAAGAAAATGAAATAAAAAAGAAAACAAAAGAAAACAAAAATTAAATGATAATAATAAAATAAATAAATAAAATTATCTATATACAGCATTGTTAAAAATCAATTAGGTATACTAATTCTACAAGTTGATTTTGTCCATTAAAATTGTTTTAAATTTTTTATATTATAGATATATATAAAAATAAGTCATTGTAATATAACACAAAAATGATTTTCTTAATTTTTAAATAATTAATTCATTTAAAAATGTATTGTTTATTTTTTTCTATTGTCTGTTAGATTTTTTTTGTTGACTCTTAGAAACAAGGTTGCAATGAATAGTCTTTACCTATCTTTGTGTCCTTTTGTGTCCTGGTGGACTTAGATGGACATATATTTATGACAAACACCTAGTAGTAGAATTACTGGACCAAGGATATATCAATTCTTTGGAAATGTGCTAAATATCAAAATTTGTGACAAAGCTATGAAAATACTTGACTAGTTTGTATTAAAAATGGAGACTTAATGAAACTATATAATAAAATGATACCAAAGAAATAGAAAATATTAAACATTTTATTTTGGTGTTGAATACTTTTAGAGGACAGTATGGTAGCCTAAGATATTACTGCTTACATCTTAAATTTAGATACTAATAGTACTATATAATGATTAAGATTTCTAATTCAGCAAATACTTAAATTGTTTTCCTGAAAAGCACATGTTAATTAAATTATACTAGAGAAATTATATAAATGCATTAAAAATAAACATTTTATAACTCTTCAACTTACATATGGAGTTTAAATGATCAGGCACACTAGGCTAATAATATATGAAAAATTTGGGAGGAAAGAAATATTTTACAAAATTACCCAAGAGGAAGGAAATCAAGGGGAAAAGGAAAGAAGCCAAACATTTAAGTGACACAAATTATGGAATGGAAAATTATCTGTTGATGATAATGTTTATGATAATACCTTTAACTGGACTAATATGCAATGTATTCATGCTGAGAAAATTCATTTTACAAGCTGTAATGATATACAGTGGTTGACTGCATAAAAATAAATAAACTATGAAAAAAATACATTTTTACAGTAAAAGGAAAAGAATTACCCTATAGAAATTACAAAAGAAGGCAAATCTTAAAAATCGAAATATAATACCTAATTGTTTGTGTATTAACTCAGGTAAGCTACACAAAAAAAAATCAGGAATTCTAAAATCAGTGAATACCTAGGTTTTTCTGAAGAACACTTTCTATTTATAAGTTGATGGACACTTAGATTGCTTCTGCTTTTTTGAGCTATTACACATATTGCTGTTATGAGTATTTACATATGACTCTGTATGGACATATGTTTTTAATTATTTTAGGTATATACTTAGGAGTAGAGTTGCTGAGTCACATAATAACTTTATGTTTAACATTTGGAAGGCATTTTTACCTGTTTTTAAAAGTGATCACACAATTCTACATTGCTACCAGCAATGTAGGAGGGTTCCAATATAGACAACCTTCCAAGGTTGGGGCAGGGTACTTCCAGTGAACCACCAGATTGATCAAACAATGCCAATTCTTTGGAAAGAAGCACTCAAAGAACTCTATACCCACTTTTCCACCTTTGGTGGGTGCTCAGACTGCTGGCCTTTATTATAATTTTAAACTGTTGGTTCTCAAGGGTACTTCGGAGAGAAAAGCAGAAGGTAACAAAAGGACAAGTTATAATGTCACGGTGCTCATTATTCTTATTAGGATTCATTTGTTTTGTTCGTTTGTTTGTTTTTTTTTTTTCGTACACAATGCAATTCTTCATTAAGTATATTGTGGTGGCCACAGATGAAATTTTCACTTCTTTCCATATTAGGAAATGCTATCAACTGTCAACAACAAAATTCTGTTTGCTCTACTCTGGAGTAAAAGTTTAAGGATAATGTGTACTACTGTTTCCCTTGAGATACTGGTTGAGGCAAACATGTAGTATGGGTAGGACCCTAGAATGCTTTCAGCCTGTCAGCTTGAAATAACCATATCTGCTTTGTAGAGGTCCAATAAATGTGAGTGGGAAGAAAGAGAAGACGGACAATGAACTGCAGAAGAGAAAGGAGCTGACGAGTTCCAGGAGGTAAGGAAATTCTTGAAAGATCTAAAAGAGGAATTATACACTTTAAAAGAGAGTCAAATTGACCTGTTAGAGATGTAGGCTATAATACAGGAAATCAAAATCTCCCCTGCAAGTATTAAAAGCAGACTAGATCATAGAGAAAATAGAATCTCAGACATAGAAGAGAAAATTGATGGCCTAGAAAAATCCACTACAAAGACTGAGAAAATGCCTCCCAAAAAATGAGAATAATATATGAAAAATACTAGATACCATCAAACATCCAAACATCCAGATAATTGGTATCCCAGAAGGCAAAGAGACTCATAAAGGCATTGATCATCTATTCCACGAAATCCTGAAAGAAAAATTTCCAAACCTAGAGAGGCACTCAAAGATCCAATTCCAAGAAATATAAAGGACCTCAAATAGAATCAACCCAAGAAGATCTTCCCCAATACACATTATAGCCAGATTGACCAAAACCACAAAGACAAGATACTAACATTGGCAAGAGAAAAAAATCAAGTTACCTATAAAGGATATCCCATCGGAGTAACAGCAGATGTCTGATCGGAAACAACGCGAGGGAGGAAAGAATGGGAAAATACATTCAAAGTGTTAAGGGAAAAGCAATTTCAACCATGAATACTGTACCCGACAAGACTATCCTTTAAGTGAGAAGAAAAGACAAGAACATTCTCAAATAAACAAAACCTGAAAGAATTTACCAGCACCAGACCAGATCTCCAAGAAGTTCTCAAGGGAGTGCTATAACAGGAAAATTAAATATAGTCACACAGAAATAAGAGTTCAAAAACTAAGAAAATGGCCAACTTAATCATAGGGAAAAGGCTGGAGTTGAATATTATATCCCAGAATTTAATCAGAAAAATAGAACCACAACAGAAGATAAAGTACATGAGACTGAATTGGTGAAATAGAATTTTATGACTTTTGACTAAAATATTGCTAATTTTCTTCTAGGCTTTGTTGTCTGTTTTTAAGGATTTGTGTCCTGTCTTGAGATGTCGACAGGTTTATGTCCCTACCTTTTGAACAGAATCCTATCCTTTTTCCTAGCTTTAAGTTTTAAGTTAAATTCCTTAGTATTTCTTTGATTTAAGCTAAAACTGCTTTTCTTGAAATTACCAGCTGAAATTTCTATTGAAATTAGTTAGATTATTTAAGAAATTGTGTGATCAATACAATGTGTGGGGAAAAGGAATTGAAGATAACTGTAGACACCAGAGATAGTGTGAGATGAGGGTGGGAAAGGACAGAGGATCAGAAATAGGGGTAAAAAAAATTATATATATATATATATATATATATATATATATATAAAATATAATATATATGAAACTAGAAATGGAAAATTTTTGACAATAACATGCATGATTAAGCCACCATGCAGTATATTCTGGATGGGAAATCACATTTTGTATGCTGTGAAGATGCTTAGGGAATAAATGTAAATTAAGTTAAAAAAAAGTTTCAGAAAAATATTATTTATGAAGCAAAGAGCATAATATTGGGTAGTTGCAAAAGTCATGACACATTTTTCATAGTAAACAGAAAAAATGCAAAATGACTTTTCTGACAACCCAATAAAATATGTAATATTCCTTTAAAAAAAGGGCAATATATAAAACTGATGAAAATATATCATTGTAGGTATATCTTCATTCTAATCTGAATAGACATTGTTATACTCAATAGAATCAGTTACAGTTGGTTTCCAATTCTTCTCTTAACTGCCTTCAGTATATTAAGGAATTTTCAGGTTTGAAGAGGGATCAAAATCAAGTTAAAGCTAGAAAATAGTCATAGAACTATTATTTAGGAATACTGCCAGATAGTGTTTTCCTAAGTCTTATAACTCAAGATCCTTTTTTATTACTTAGAATAAAAAGAACAAAAATAACTAGGTTTAGAGAAAGCAGATTTAATTTTTTTATTAGAAACAAGATATACTCATTTAAAGTCTTCAAATGTTATTGCACTTGAACTTTCATATTTAGGTAAAACATTTAGGAAGCAATCTGCAAAGTAGTTTAGCAGACAAATAACACTTTTAAGTGGACATTACTGCCCCCTCAAAGTTTTTCCTCATACCCATCCTCCACCACCCACTCTCTATCAACCACTTCCCCCACTCACAGTCTCTAGCATCCACACTCATCTGGAGAGAGAAGATTTTTAAAGCATTAAATTTGTTTAAGTAAATATTTATTGAGTTACAATTTATATAACTAGATACAGTTGTGAGGGCTGAGTAGAGGGAATAGGTACATATAATTGAAATAAAGTTGTTACCCTAAGCAAAGAAAGTCTAAAACAAAAACACACAAGAAGTTATATGCAGAAAGAATTGAAATGCTGATGGGTGGTTTGGCTGGGCAGATAACAATAAGAGGTCCAGTGAGACATTGCAAAGGTCTGAACAATAGTGCTATTGTAGGGCAGAACTGCACTGCAAAGTAAGAAAATTTGGGTTTTGTGCCAATTTGCCCTAGTCTATCACCATCCCCCAGCCTCTATTCTCCCAAATCTCCAAATCTATTGCCATCTTATTACATATTTTTTGGAGAAGTTTGTCCCAGGTTTCTCTCTCTCTCTCTCTCTTTCAACTAGCCTACATTTAACCCCAAGGCCTTGCTTCAGTTCCAGTACCCCTGGGCCCTGCTTTTTGTTGTCAATATCCAGTCATATAATATACGAGCTCAAGATCACACAGCTTGTAGAAGAGCCAGTTTGACACAAGGTCAAATTGACTCCATTTTTTAAAAAATAATGTGAACATCTGAGGGGGAAATTGAGGTACAGAAAGGAAAGTGATTTGCCTGAAGCCATATATAAACTCAGTTGTTGAATTGAGGCTTGTGGGAAAAAAAGGATTTAAGAAATTAAGGCCACTCCTATGTTCTTTCCTCTAGATTATATCAGAAAGTTCTCAAGCTGTTATTCACCTCTGCGTAAACTTTAAACAAGAGAGTGTTGAATTGGTGGTATCTGGTTAGATCTAGCACTGCTGACAAGAGGCATAGCCAGACCTGAGTTCCCTCAGTCCCTTCCAGCAGCACCACACTCCCCTTAGTTAAACTTAGTCCCCAGCTGTTAGAATACATGATACATGAAAAGAGCCTGAGAGTGCAGCACTGCTGAGAGAAGAGGGCAAAAAATACTGGGGTCTGAGACAAATCAGGTTATTAAGAGGACTGAGTGTTTGAGGAGGACTGATGGAGCCCCCGTCAGGCAAGATATAAGAGGA
Source organism: Tupaia tana (assembly GCA_026018925.1). Lineage (NCBI taxonomy): Eukaryota > Metazoa > Chordata > Mammalia > Scandentia > Tupaiidae > Tupaia > Tupaia tana. The sequence goes on along the minus strand of JAKSZU010000009.1, from coordinate 82,004,122 downwards.
TACATAGGTGAGCAGTAAAATTTATCTTTAAAAAAGTACAAGGGTCTGAGAAGAATGTTGAATGAAAATGTGATAGAGGATGATGGTGTGGACAGGAAAATATGAAGGAGGCAATTAGGTGGAGAGAAAAACATATGGAAGTAGTGTAATTAATCATTAAGAACAACGATCTCAATAATCTCGAAGAATCCTATTACAAAGAAAAAAACTGTATGCTGAATCTCTTCCAATAAATAATACAAAAAAGGAGGGGTGTTTGATTGATATAAATACAGTCTATGGGACAAACCAGTAGTGTGGTGCTTAAGATGACTAGATTCCACGAAACCGACCATGTGGTTCAAGTCCTGGATTCAGTGGCTTTAAATATACACTGGGCACATGTGCATGTGTGCCCAAAATCCCAAAATGGGAATGGAAGAAAAGGGGTTGCAGCAAGGCCATCCCCCCAGGGGTGGTGCTTTCTCACTCCACCAACCCTATCTCCCCAACAAGTGTACATGCCCTTTAGCAAATTTTAAAAAATAAAATAAATGCAATGTATAAGTTAAAATTTATAATTAATATTGCACAAAGATAAAAAAGATCTCAAGTTAATATGGTGTTAAACTCCAATGTGTTAAATTTGGTATATAACACCTATGCATACATGTGATTGAGGTTTTTGTTTTATAGTCTAAATATATATTTTTTAAAAACTACAAATAAAATATTTTCATACTCTCTAAATCCTTTTATATGGAACCCAACAGTATTCAGGAAACAAGTCTATGCTGGAAGTGAGGGGTCAGATAAGTAGGTGGACAGAGTGCTCCAAGAGGTCACCTAGGACACATTTTTAAAGTAAAGAAAAAAAAAAAAAAGAAAGAAATATTTTAGCCACAATAGTATCTGAAACTTACCGTATTTTTTTAACTATTCAATTTTGACCAAATAATCGATTTCTGATGCACATTATAGTAGCACCATCTGGTGGAATATAGTGTAAATGCACAATTGTAGGTGACTGCTCAGCCAGTTAATGGTTCTCAAAGTATGGTCTGCGGTGTCCTGAGATAAATTTGAGAAGAGCACAGGGTCAAAGCTATTTTCATAGTAACACTAAGATATCATTTCCCTTTTTTACTGCATTGACAGTTGCACTCATGGTGCAAAAGTAGTGGTGGATTAAACTACAAGCATCTTAGCATGAATCATGAAAGTGGTTCCAAATTATACAATTAGTCATCATGTTCTTTACTACCATACACTGGCAAGAAACAAAAAGTCAGTTTCACTTAAGAAAACCCTTGATGAATTAGTGTGGGAGGCTGCGCACCAGCGAGTCAGCCGAGGTTTTTCAGGGAGCAAACAATTGCCATAATTGGTTCTCTTCATAAGGCCTGACCTTCGAAGCCTTGCTCTGATTGGCCACTAGAATCCCTCAGATTTGCATATCTGGCACCTCATGATTGGTCCAAAAGCAACCAATCATAACCCACCATTTACCACCAATCACAGCCCACCGTTTACAACCAATCACAGCCCACCGTTTACAACCAATCATAACCCACCTTTTACGATCCTTTATTCAACCAATCACGGCCCACCAGCATGTATATAACCACCATGCCTGGCCCACAATAGCCAGACGACAAGGAACACAATGAAGACGACCAGGAAGACAACGAAGATGACGACCCTGGAGAGCCTGAAGAGCTGAAACACCGCACAGTCTCCAGACAACCCTAAAGAGTTGTAACACTACATCGTCTCCAGACGACCCTGAAGAGCTGTGACCCCGCGTCGTCTCCGTACTGCTCACAACAGACGACGCGACCCTAAAGAGTTGTAACACTGCGTCATCTCCGTGCTGTACCGTGCTGCCCACAATAAACAGACGACACTGTGTCGTCTCCGTGTTGTGACACTGTGCCACTGTGCCACTTGTTCCGGCTCTCACTCCTTCACTCAAGAAACCTGTTCGACTGTCCCCCCCGGGTTGGGACACGTGGCACCCGAACCAGGTAGGGACAAATTAGAAAAAAGTTTTTATTTGGGAGGCAAACTTATGAGACTCACGGAACAGGAATTTGCTTTATTGTCAATTTGGCTTGCAAGAAATTCTTCAGAGAGCTAAGGAAACTCTGCAAGTAGACATTTATGAACATCATGTGTAAAAGTCTTAGGCATTAATCCTCACTCCTTCACTCATTAGCTTCAACTTTCAGTTCTCTCATCTCCCACATAGGAATATGTCTAACAGTTGACTCAGTGTGTGGTTATGAGGATTAAATACTAGATACACCAGCTTGATGAGTGTCAGTTCTACTAGTGTCTTCTCCTCCTTCTCATGCTAAAAGTTTATCAAAGCATTTTATCTTCATGGAAATTCTATGAAATTGATATTATTATCCCCCTTTTCAGATGATAAAACTGAGGTCAAGAGAGGTTTGAGTTTCTTGACTGAAGTCATATAGCAAAGTAAGTGGTAGAGAAGGACTTGAACTCAGGCAATTCCACTCCAAGGGAGTAAAAGTTTCTTGCAATTTCTATTGAAAGAAGACCATAAATGAATAGAAGATAGCAGTTAGCTGGATTCTAGAAAATGATGAAGGCATGACATGATATAGATAGAGATGATCTTTAGGCCTCTAAGAACAATTCATGTAAATTCAATATGCAACCTTAAAACAGAATACAGACCCAAATATCCACATTGTTAACAAAAATAATATTTATGGAGTTAATAGTTCTAAAGAAATGGTGAACCCAAGAGTCATGTCAGTGCTAGAAAAATGGCAGAATTGAAATAGTATCAAAGTTATCCTGCAAGAGCCTCTGTACACCAAAAGTTTAAGTGCCCCCATTGAAACTTAAGCGGAACTTTGACACTCAATGTGGCAGGGTTGGAATGTGAGGCTTAGTGGGAAGTATTTAGGACAAAGGGTGGATTCCTTATGAATGGATTAATACACTGTACAGGAAGGAGTTCTCACAAAGGAGTTCCCTCAAGAGTAGGTCATTATATAGCAAACTGACTGCTCATGTTTCTTTCTCTTTGCATGTGCCTGATGGTCTTTCTGCTTTGCCACCATGGAGTGAAGCAGTACACAACCCTCACCAGATCTGAGCAGATTCCAGGGCCACACTTGTGAACTTTCCAGTCACCAAAATCATGAGCCAAAGAAACCTCTTTTTTCATAAATCACCCAGTCTCAGGTATTTTGTTACAGCAACACCAATACTGAATCAGGTAGCAAATGTTTTCCAAAGAAAATAAATTCCCACAGCCATCTGAAGGATAGTGTTACAGAAATTAATCACACAGAAAGCCCACAGCCCTTCCACCCTGAAATTCAGTTTAAAGTCTTAATTTCTACAACAATAATTTTGTTAGAAATATTCTATGCTGCTACAGTGAAGATGGCGGGGAGACTGGTATGGTGCTGGTATCCATGGTTCATTATTGTGACATCCACTTTTGCTTGTGGCCTTAATACTGTGTATGTATCAATAGCTTGCTACCAAATTCCCACTTACCGTGTGTGCTTAAAAACAAGTTTTTTCATCTGGCTGTGCTTGTTGTTTCTGTTCTGCTCCTGGCTGTGTGGTTAAACATCCTGCATGAGGCTGAAATATACCTGCTGAGCCCCACTTCACTAACTACCTTTCACTTCAGCCATCTGCAGGTCATTAGTTTCCCAGTATTTCAGCTGCATGAAAGTAGAGCAATGAGAGCCACTCAAAAGGACTTTAAGGATGCAATGAATCAGGTGAAACTCTTGAAGAAGGACCCAGAAAATTAAGTGAAGCTTAAACTCTGTGCACTATTTAAGCAGGCTACCGAAGGACTGTAATGTGCCCAAACCAGGTGTGCTTGACCAGATCAGAAAGGCTAAATGGGATGCATGGAGTGCTCTTGGCAACCTGCCTAAGGACAGTGCCAGGTAGAACTATGTGAATTTAGTGTCCAGTCTGAGTTATTCCCTTGAATCCTCCACCCAGATGGAGCCTGAGCTGACAGGAAACCAGCTGGGTATGAAACGGTGGTAACCTCCAAAGATGGCGTAACAAAGGTCATGTTCAACCAGCCCACCAAAAAGAATGCCATCAGCACTTAGATGTATGAAGAAATTATGCTTGCACTCTAAGCTGCATCATAACTGTTTTAACAGGAAATGGTGACTATTACAGTAGTGGGAATGACCTGACTAATTTCACTGATATTCCACCTGATGGAGTAAAGGAGAAATCAAAAAATAGTGGCATTTTGCTGAGGAATTTTGTAGATTTCCCTAAACCTCAGATCGCAGTGGTAAACTGTGGGGAGCAGCCAATCTGAGCAAACATGGTGACCTTTAGACACATGCAGAAATGATGTACTGTGAGCTTCATTTACATGGCATGAAAGCAATTTGCATGTGAATTCTCTAGCTACCTATTATTGAAACTGCAGAGCAGTTTCAATCCAAAGGAAATCACATGTGTTTATCAGAATCAGCTCCAAAAGATCAGAGAAATTACATGGTGCCAGGTGTCCTTGCATCATCAGCCAATTAACATCTGAAAACAACTAGCTTTGCATTCTATTTCCTCTTCCCCTATTTTCTGCCCTTTAAAAGAATAAACCTGGGGATAGTTCATGGTCATGCATATCTCCATCAAAGAAGTTGGGCCCACCTGATCCTTGCTTTTCTATACTTGTATATCTTTGTGTGTTTATTTTTATGTTTATTTCTAATCTACAACCCTCCCACTCAGAAAACGTGTTCTGCCAAGTGGGTCCCAGCAGTAAATGATCTGGCTTTGGAAATTTTGATCACCATACTTGTGCTACTTGATGCTATGTATGTGTCCTACAGGGCAACATTACATACTCCATTCAATAAACTAGGCCAAAGTCCAGAAGGACACTCCTCCTATACTTTTCTGAAGATAATGTGCTCAGTCAAGGCATCTGAGATGCTTGTTTTAGGGAAGAAGTTAACAGCAGGGCAGGCATGTGCTCAAGGATTTGTTACTGAAATTTTTCTTGATAGTACTTTCAGAAAGAAAGTGGACCAGGTTAAAAGCACATGCAAAGCTCCCTCAAAATACCATGAGAGTTTCGAAAGAGGTCATCAGAAATAGGACAAAGAAAGGTTTCATCCTGTTAATGCTGAAGAATGTGCTGCCCTACAGAAATTATAGCCATCAGATAAATGGAGTTATGATTGTAAAATTCTGATCCTGAAAAGAAAAATCTGATGGCAACTACTGTAAAGTTAAGCCTGTCAATGGGTAAGGGGCATATTACCCTGGTTTTCAATATGTGAGCTAAATAAACTTCATCATGCCATTTTTTAGTCAAGAAAAATAAAAGAAGAAAGAAATTCTGGAATTGAGAAAGTATATATATATATATATATATATATATATATATATACACATATATATATACATATATATATATATTAAGAAAGTATATATATACTTAATACTATCATAATTGGTGAGGAATATCTAACTCAATTGTCAAAATATATATTACGCTGGGGTCGGCAGGTGGCATGGTGGTTAAGGGCACTTGACTCCCACATGGCCAACCGTGGTTCAAGTCCCAGACCTAGCAGTTTGCTTTCTCATCTTCCACCTCTCTCACTGTCTCTCTCTCACTCTGGCATTATCTGGTCAAATTACCTATCTGGTCAAATTAAAATATAAAAATAAAATAAATAAAGTTAAATAAAATAATTCTTTATAAACAAAAACAATATACATCCATAAATAATCACTATGCTGCTGATTACATGGCCTGGAGTCTCTGCCTTCCCTCCTTTCAACTTGCCCTAATTCCCTCCTTCTTCTACTTATAATAGTCCTCTAGTTTGGGTGGCTCGGATGATAGAATAGAAGGTTTTGGGTTGTATCCTGTGGGACTACCAATAGATTGGAATGAGTGCTTCACCTGCACACCATGCTTCTTTTTTTTTTTAAGTCTTCAGTGATGCCCTCCTTCCAAATTATCATCTTTTTCACACTTTTCTCTATCACCCTTGGCTGAAATATAGATTGTAACCGTCTTCTCCCTTCTGAAATTGGCCTTTGGTGGGGAATTCAGAGTTTTTTCCCATATTGTTTCTGATTCCATTTTTATAAAAGCACTGCTTTTTTTTTTCCATTTGTCTTCCTGAATTTCCTTCCTACATTGTCACTACCCAAGACTTTTCAAGACACTAACTTTCTTTGTCCACAATTCAAAGATTGAAAAGAATCTTTGACTGTGCTTGCTTTGGCAGCACATATACTAAAATTGGAATGATACAGAGAAGATTAGCATAGCCCCTGCACAAGGATGACATGCAAATTTGTGAAGTGTTCCATATTTTTTAAGAAATATAATAACAATAAAAAAAGAATCTCTGACCTTCTTCATTTAGTTTTGGGTCCAAATTTATTTACTCTCCATTAGCCTGGGAAATAAATATTTGGTACTTAGTTCCTCAGTTCTGCCACCCTGTGCTGTCATCATTAGCTAATGCATTTATTTCTTCATTGTTCAGCTCAGGTTTTGATATGGCAAAAAGGACATGGTCACCCAGACTTGCCACCTTTCAAATTCCTTGGTGGTTAAATTTGGAGAAAGGCCACATTAAGACATTTGTAAGCACACTGAATTTCTCTGAATGAATTTTCATTTTCTGTAATTGATTTTGCTTTTAAAAATTGAAGGTGTTTTAATCAAACAAGACTCAACTTGCCATTCTCATAGTTCATTTGGGTCTAGTTTATAATCTGAAAACCAGAACAAAAAGAATCCTGAATTTGTTGCATTCTTTGGTTTTGGTGCTGCTGATTCTTAACAGTCTTCATCACAAATTAAAGAACTATTGAGTACACATGACAAACTCCTAAAATTGGCAGACTTGACTACCGCCTCTCTATTTAGGACCTCTAAATGTTGAAATATGGATGCATACAGAAATAAAAGCAGTTTTAGGCTCTAGCAACCTGGGTTTGCCCCGTCTCAGGCCTGATCTTAGCAGACCTCCTCTCATGAATGCACCCTTAGGCCCTGGGAGTAACTTTGGAAATTTTGTCACCCTATTGCCTAGAACTCTAGCAGCCTGGGCTCACCCTACACACTAGGAGACTGAAGCCTGGTCTTAGCATTCCTCCTTTCATGAGTGCACCCTAAGGCCCTGGGAATAAATTTGGAACTTCTGGCACAAAAGTCCATGTGCTGTGCCCACCAAGCCAGAACTTGATCCTCTTCAATAAGTTATATCTTCTTAACTTGTTACCACTTCATTAAGTGTCAGACCCGCTGATGGTGAACAGTTCCTGAGTTAGGGGGTAAGGATTAAAGACAAGAAGACAGGATAGAAACGGGATGACTGCAAGTCAATACTGGTCAGCCATGAGTGTACTTTATTGCTAGTACTTATACACACTCCAGAGACTTCTGTGACATAAGGTTTTAAGTCCTTACTGAATTTATCAGGTTCTTATAACAATACTTTGGAACATTCAGTTCAAAACAATCTCAAGAGGGAACCAGCAGTTAGCGTAATGGCTATGTTGCTGGACTCCCACGTAGTCGACCGCGGTTCGCGTCTCGGACCTGGTGGCTTACAACTCACACCAGGCGCGTGTGCGTGCATGCCCAAGATCCCGAGAGGAGAATGGAGGAGAAGGGATTGCGGCGTGACCATCCCCCCTGGGGGGTGATTTCTCTCTTTCTGTCTCTATGTCTCTCTCTGTCTGTCTGGCGAGCGCACACGCCCTATAGCAAAAAAATACTCTCAAAAAAAAAAAAAAAGAAAGAAAGAAAAAAAACAACCCCAAGACATACTGCTCATAACAATCCAGCCACTCAAGGCCATGTCCGGATAAAGATCCTGGTCTTATTCTGGTGGTCACGTCCTGCACATTTCTCACATCTCCTCTTTGGCTCCCCACATATCCCCCTTTTTTGTTTATTAAATGATCCGTCTCTTCTGATGGGCAGTAGACTGTGCCTGTCTTAGGTTGTCCTTGGTGACAGTTTCTCTTACCCGTCATCAGGTAATGCATATTTGTATGTACCCGTCTTAGGTTGAAAAACATCCCAAGGATCTTACCCGTCACTGACTTCAGGCTCTGAATCTAATGCCTTGGTTTGAAGTTTTAACTGATGGATTTTGGAGCAAACTCCAAGAAAGGAGGACCCGAGTATTCACACAAGGCAGGGGGCACAACAAAGCAACACAAGAATATTCATTGTTTCATTGGCCCCATGCCAGACACCTTGTAAAGGTTTTTTTACCTTTTCTCAATCATGTCGGCTTTCATGATAGATTTTAGGGGTGACACAAATTCATTGATACAACACGTGACATCGGACAGAAGAGCGCACACGTAACCCATCGACCCAGTTCCCCAGATGTACAACAGTATCATAAAGGGCATCTAATTCATGTTGTATTTTTTCACCAATAGTTTCTTGAGTGGGAAAAGCTATAAAAATATTTTTGTTACATTATCCACAAAACTAGCTGTTTGTATTGTCTGTGTTTTTTAAATTTTAAGTTTTAAGCATATCCATTTATTAAAGATCCTGATAGCTGACTATTTACTAGACAAACCTAACCTTTCCCAGAAAACTTAAAGAATTAAATTAATGCCAGTGCTCTTAGCTGTAGCATGAATGGAGTCATAAATTTCTGGACCAGTTGTTTGTTTGGAGCTCTCATCTGTTACTGGGTTGGACTGGGATGAGAGTGAGACCTCCTTGGGTCTATTTAGACTCTATTTTAGCACTGAACAGTGTGGCCCATTGTTTTATGGCCACCTCAGATATCATCTGTTATATATACATCTTTTCATGAAATCTTTCTAATTCTTTACAATTCCCTCTCAGACTGTTTCCAACACAACTCAAAACTTTGCAACATGCTTTATTCCTTGATTATTTGTCCCCTTTTACTTTTTTCATTCTGAAAATAATCCAGTCATCTTACTTTTGGACAAAAATTTTATCATACAAAATTCCTTCAATACTGAGATATTCTCTTTCTTTTCAATATTTTCCACCACAAATATATCTTCATACCTATATCTTTCTTTCCATATTAAGGTCCGATTGTCCAGGCGATTTTCTTTGGCACAAGGGGGGAAGATACTGGGGTTGTGTGATGTTAACAGAGTTGTTTTCTGGCTGAGGAACCATCATATGAACCGTTTGATTCCCTCCAGAAATAGTCCTGTCCAGTAGATTTCTTCTTCAATGAGTGTCACCATCTTCAGGCAGATACATAGGCACAACATCCTCCTGGTCTTTCTGGGTGTCCATAAACTGCAACAAGTGTTCTGTAAGGCAGCGAGCTCCATCATTGTCCTGTGAAAAAACATAAACATCTCCTTGACCCCAAATTAACACAGGGTTGGGTCCATTTTATGATCTCGTTAAGGGATCTTTCCAAATGACTGTGGTATAATGAGATTGTGTCTTGAAATGTCAAAATCATTCAGCAGCACTAGATCCTTGTTTGTCCACATTTAAAAAATTAAATACAAATAGGGCATGTTTTAAATAATTATGTGGTGTCAGGAGACGAGAATGTTCAGCTTGTTGTGAGTAAACGTTATGAGATGGGTACCAACATCAGCCAGGTGATTATCTCCTATCAACTTCTCCTGCAAGGGAGGAGCAGAGGGAGAAATTCCAACAGCTGGAGGAGAGTCTTTATTTTCTGTGGGAAGAATCCTCTCCCACTTGTGAGGAAAATCCAAAACATCTCTAATTAAAGCCCATAAACTAAAAACATCCATCTACAGACACCTTTTCTGGACCATGGGCATTATAATAATCTTGGAGCCTTTGCCCCACATTTTTCCAGGTATCTATGTGAACTGTATCTTCTTCAGGAAACAAGGGACAAACTTCTTCAATAAATTCTAGAAACTTTCAAAGCTGCTGCTGCCCTAACTGCAAGTCTCACGCAATTAGCATTTCTTTAAGCATATGTACAAAAAGCTGATGGCTATTGCCCTGTCCTATAATTACTCCCATAATACTCACCACAACACTTCCACTTTTAAGACGAATGTGTTTTCTGTTTACTCTTTGTGGTGTCTTTCACCAGAATCCCCAATACTCAGGTATTGAGGATTCATTTGCCACTCTGTTGGACCCACTGACAGTGAACAGTTCCTGAGTTAGGGGTGAGGATTAAAGAAAAGACAAGAAGACAGGATAGAAACAGGAGGACTGCCAGTCAATACTGGTCATCTATGAGTGTACTTTATTGCTAGTATTTATACACACTCCAGATACTTCTGTGTTGTAAGGTTTTAAGTCCTTACTGAATTTATTAGGTTGTTATAACAATACTTTGGAACATTCAGTTCAAAACAATCCCAAGACATTCTGCTCATAACAATCCAGCCACCCAAGGCCATGTCCAGATAAAGACCCTAGTCTTATTCTGGTGGTCACGTCCTGCACATTTCTTATGTCTCCTCTTTGGCTCCCCATAATTAAGAGCTGAAAGTTTGGTAGAAGAGCCAAGCACCTTAAGATTCCCATAACTTCTCTGATCTGAGAGATGCAATCCTCCAATAGGGTAACACCTGGAAAATAAGGGTGAATTTTCCACATCCAATACTACATAATCAACTCCAATAAATAGAAAAAAGTGAATACTGCATCAGATGATTAAAAACAAGCTCAGATCTTGAAGAAATATAAGAAAACAAGGGAGTAACTCTTCCCCAGGTGAACGTAGTAGCCCCTCACAAACAATGAACAGCACAGAGAAATGTCAGAAAAAGAATTCCAAATATTCATAGAGATAAAACTCAATGAAAGGCAAGAGGAAACAGCAAATCAATTCAAGGAAGTGAGAAAATCATTTCAGGATATGAAAGAAAAATTTCATTAAAAAATAGACACCCTGGGACCAGCAGTTAGCGTAATGGCTGTGTCGCTGGACTCCCACGTAGTCGACTGCGGTTCAAGTCCTGGATCCGGCGGCTTAAACTCACACCGGGCGCGTGGGCGTGCGTGCGTGCCCAAGATTCCAAGAGGAGAATGGAGGAGAAGGGATTGCGGCGTGGCCATCCCCCCTGGGGGGGGTGATATCTCCCTTTCTACCTCTCTGTCTGTCTGGTGAGAGCACGCGCCCTCTAGCGAAAACCTCTAAAAAAAAAAAAAAATAGACACCCTAAAAAAGAATCAAAGAGAACTACTGGAAATAAAGAATACAACACAAGTAATTAAAATCTCCCCAGAATGCATTAACAAAAGATTGGACCATGCAGAAGAAAGAATTTCTGACGCTAAGGAAAAGTCTCCAACATAGAGCAAACCATCAAAAATAATGAAAAAACAACCAAAAATGACCAGCAGATGGCATAAAGGTTAAGTTGCTGGACTTCCACATAGTCAACTGAAGTTTGAGTCCTGGGCCTGATAGCTTAAAACTCACAATAGGTGCATGTGCATGTGTGCCCAAAACCCTGAGAGGAGAATGGAGTACAAGGGATTGTGGCCTAGTAATGCCCTTGTGGGTGGGGGATGATTTCTCACTTTCTGTCTGTCTCTCTAACAAATGCACACACTCTATAGAAAAAAATCTTTTTCTTAAAAAAAAAAGAAAAGATAAAACAACGACAGAAAGTGATGACAACATCTGAGAAATTCTAGACACCATGAAACACCCAAATATCAATATAATCCATGGAAAACTGCTTTAATGAAATAATATCTGAAATTTTTCCAAATGTAGATAAACATGCAAAAATTCAGAACCAAGAAATAAAAAAGACCCCAAATAGAATCAACACAAAAAGATCCACTCCGGGCACATCAGAGCCAGAGTGGCAAAAATCAAAGGTAAAGACAATATTCTAAAAATAGCAAGGGAGAAATGTCAAGTTACTTATAAAGATTATCCCATTAGGCTAACATCAGATCTCTCAACTGAAACAATGCATGCAAGGAAAGAATGAGAAAATGTATTCAAGACATTAAAAGAAAAACAATTTCAACTAATAATATGATATCCAGTGAGATTATCTTTCATATAGGAAGTACAAATAAAATATTCTCAGATAAACAAAATCAGAAAGAATTCATCAATACTAGACCAGCTCCACAGGAAGTACTGAAGGGAGTAGTGTATCAGGATAACTAAAGAGAGACAAACAGAAATAAGAGGGGAAAAAGAAGAACTGTGAAAATGGCTAACAAAATGACAGGGATAAGTTTGCAATTATCAATAATAATGTTGGAAGTTAATAGATTAAATTCTCCCATTAAAAAACAGACTGGTTGAACCAACACAAAAACAGAAGCCATCACTATGCTGCTTACAAGAAACACATCTCACTGATAAGGACATGCATAGATTGAAAGTGAAGGGCTGGAAAAGATATTCAAAAGAAAAGAAAACCAAAAAAGGTTGAAATTGCAATATTGATATCAGACAAAATAGACTTTGAGATGAAAGGTGTAAGAAGAGACAAAGAAAGACATTATATAGTACTAAAAGAACTTGATCAAAAAGATATATAACACTTGGGACCAGCAGTTAACATAATGGCTCTGTCGCTGGGCTCCCACGTAGCTGAGTTTCGAGTCCCAGATCCAGTGGCTTAAACTCACACCAGGCGCATGTGCGTGTGTGCCCAAGATTCCAAGAGGAGAATGGAAGAGAAGGGATTGCGGTGTGGCCATCTCCCCAAGGGTTGATTTCTTGCTTTCTGTCTCTCTGTCTCTCTCTGTCTTTCTGGTGAGTGCATGTGCCCTATAGCAAAAACCTCTCCAGGAGATATGGAAGTCCTTCCATAATATGAAAGAAGCATTAGGCACCATAAAAAAAGAATCAAACAGAACTATTACAGATGGAGGCTGTAATACAGAAAATCAAAACCTCCCTTGAAAATATTAAAAGCAGATTAGATCGTTCAGAAGATCAAATCTCAGATGTAGAAGACAAAACCTCTAACCTAGAAAAAATTACCAAAAACACTGAAATAAATAGCCAAAAAAAGAAAATGAGGACAACATATGAGAAATGCTGGATACCATTAAATGCCCAAACATCCAAATAATTGGTATCCTGGAAGGTGTAGAAACTAGTAAGGGCAATGATAATCTATTCCATGAAATCATGGAAGAAAACTTTCCAAGTTTAGAGAAGAACTAAAATATTCAGATACAAGAAATGCAAAGAATCTCAAATAAAATCAACCCAAGGAGATCCTCTACATGGCAAATCATAGCCAGATAGGCCAAAATCACAGATGTAGACAAGATACTAAAACTGGCAAAAGGAAAACGCTAAGTTACTTACAAAGGTTAGCCCATTGGAGTAACACCAGACCTCTATCAGAAATAATGCAAGTAAGGAAAGAATGGGGAAATATATTCAAAGTGTTCAATGAAAAACAATTTCAACCAAGATTGCTATACCTGGAAAGATTATCCTTCATTTGGGAAGAAAAGTTAAAAATATTCTTGGGTATATAAAACTTAAAATAATTTACAAATCTCACACCAGTGCTTTAGAAAGTTCTGAAGGAAGTCCTACACCAAGAAAATTAAAGACAGATAGAAAGAAATAAAAGAACAAAATACAACCAAGAATATGGTCAACTTTATGGTAGGGTCAAGTCTGGAAATAACAATAATAACATTGAATGTTAATGGTTAAATTTCCAACCAAGAGACACAGACAGGTTGAATGCATAAAAAGAAAAGAAAAGAAACCCTCCAACTGCTGCCTACAAAAAACCTATCTCATGGATACAGACACACATAAACTAAAAGTGAATGCCTGGAAAAACATGTCCCATGCAAACAGAAACTAAAAGAGAGCTGGGGGGGGTTCATGATATTTCAGGCAAAATAGGCTTTAAGATACAAATTGTAAGAAGAGAAAAAGAGGGCATTATATAGTAGTAAAAGGGCTAATTCATCCAGAATATATAACACTTATAAATATCTGCATCAAACACAGGAGCACCCAAATATGTGAAGGAAAGACTGCTGCATCCAAAAGGAGAAGTAGAATGATCATTTATCAGCACAATAAAAGTCACCTATGAAAAGCCTATAGCTAACATTATACTGAATAGGAAAAAGCTGAAAGCTTTTCCACAAAAAACTGGTACCAGGCAAGGCTGCCCACTCCATTTCTTTTCAATATAGTGTTGGAAGTCCTAGCCAATGCAATCGCACAAGATAATGCAATAAAAGCCATTCAAATAGGGAAAGAAGAGTTGAAATTATCTTTATTTTCAGATGACATGAGTGTATTTATAGAAGACCCAAAGATATCCATGAAAACACTTCTCAAAGTAATAAATGAATAAACTGGAAGGATACAAAATCAACTTACAACAATTTGTAGCATTTCTATATACAAACAACAAGCAGACAGAGGCAGAACAGAAGAAAGTAATCCCATTTACCACAGCCCCACAAAGTATAAGATACCTAGAAATAAATCTAACCAAGGAATGCAAAATGAGGCAAAAATGTGGAAGGACATCCCATCTTCCTGGATTGGGAGAATTATTATAATCTAAGTGGCAATTCTACCGAAATTAATCTACATATTTAATGTAATCCCTATAAAATTATAAGAGACATCTTTCACAGATCTAGAAAGCACAATCACAGAATATGTCTGGAATCATAAAAGATCCCATATTGCCAAAGCAATTCCACACAACAAGAATAGAGCAGATGGCATCTCACTCCCTGACCCCAAAACATATTACAAAGCTGTGATAATTTAAACAGCATGGGATTAGCACAAAAATAGACATGTGGAGAAATGGAACGGAGTGGAGTCCACAGAAATAAACCTCAAAACATACAGCTAACTGATCTTTGACAAAGGGTAACAGTCAAATTCAGTAAGAAAAGGAAAATCTCTTTTTATAAAAAAAATAATTATTTATTTAATTTTATTTATTCATTAATTTCTTTTAATTTTACCAGAGAGAGATACACACACAGACAGAGAGGGAAAGTGAGAAAGCAAGCCACCAGGCCCAGTACTCAAATCACAGTCAGCCACGCGGGAGTGTCCAGCACCTTAACCACAATGCCACCCACTGGTCCCCAAGGAAAATCTCTTTAACAAATGGTGCTGGAAAAACTTGTATCCACCTGCAGAAAGATGAATCTGGACCTCTATCTCTCACCATTAACAAAAATCAACTCAAAATGGATCAAAGATCTAAACCTAATTCCTCACACTAAAAAACTACTGATGAAAAACACTGGAGAAACTCTGCGAGACATTGGGATAAGCAAAGACTTCTTAAATAAGACCCCCAAACCACAGACAATAATCCTAAATTAAATAAGTGGGATTATATCAGATAAAGAAGTTTCTGGGACCAGCAGTTAGCGTAATGGCTATGTTGCTGGACTCCCATGTAGTCGACCGTGGTTCGAGTCCTAGACCCCATGGCTTAAACTCAAGCTGGGCACATGTGCATGTGTGCCCAAGATCCAGAGAGGAGAATGGAGGAGAAGGGATTGCGGCATGGTCATCCCCCCTGGGGGGTGATTTCTCATTTTCTGTCTCTCTATTTCTCTCTGTCTTTCTGGGGAGCGCATGCGCCCTATAGGGGAAAAAAAAAAAAAGAAGTTTCTGCACAACAAAAGACATAGAAATTACTTTGAATAGACAACCCTCAAATTGGGAGGATATTTTTGTTAACTGTCTCCCAGATATGGGACTGATCATCAGAATACATAGGAAACTCAGGTGATTTACCTAGAAAAGAAAAGATTAGCCAATTCAAAAATGGGCAAATGATGGGACCAGCAGTTAGCGTAATGGCTATGTTGCTAGACTCCCATGTAGTCGAATGCAGTTCGTGTCCCGGACCCGGTGGCTTAAAACTCATGCCGGGTGCGTGTGCGTGCGTGCCCAAGATCCTGAGAGGAGAATGGAGGAGAAGGGATTGCGGCATGGCCATCCCCCTGGTGGTTGATTTCTCGCTTTCTGTCTCACTGTCTCTCTCTGTCTGGTGAGCACACGCGCCCTATAGCAAAATCCTATCAAAAAAAAAAAATGAGCTGAACAGAAAACTCTCTAAGGCCGACATATGAACAGCCAAAAAGCATCTGAAAAAAAAATGCTTAACATCCCTCATCATAAGGGAGGTGCAGAACAAAACTACAATGAGTCAGAATGGCGAAGATTAAAAAAAATATGATAAGTGCTGGTGTGCATGCAGTGAAAGGGGAACTCCCCTACACTGTTCGTGGGAATGTAAATTGATCCAGCCACTGTAAAGAAAAATATGGATGTTCCTCAAAGACCTACAAATAGAACTACTATATGATCCAGAAATGCCACTCTTTGATATCTACCCAAAGGATAAGAGAATGCTCAGTCAGAAAAGAGCTTGCACATCAATGTTTATTGCAGCATTAGTCACAATTGTTAAGATATGGAACCAACCCAAATGACCATGAATAGATGAATGGTTTGAAAAAGTGTGGCACATATCCTCTATGGAATACTACTTCACCATAAAGAAAAGACTGACATTTGAAAGAAAATGGATGAATATAGATTTACTGCTGCATGAAGCAAACCAGGCTATGAAAGAGAGGCATTTTATGTCTCCATTTAACATATACCAACTCTCCACACTCTATGGTTGAAACTGAAAGATTAGAGGATAGACAAGCATTGAAATTGGTTACAGATAATGGGAAGAGTGTGGGAGAAAGGAAACAGTGTGAGGAAAGAAATTGAGGAAAACAGAAGTAAGACATTACTGGGACACAGAAATTGATTATTATCTGTTGATGATAATGTGTTTTGTATCCTCAGCTGGACTGGTTTGAAGTGTATTCATGTGAGGTAAATTCAAGTTACAAGCTAAGCAATGTATAGTGGTTAAATGTATAAAATAAATTAAAATTTTGAAAATATTGAATTATAAAATATGTTTTTTTTGGTGCTTGGCTCCTTTCACGTAATGCCTGTGAAGTTCATAGATACTGTAGCATGTATAAGAATTTTATTCCTTTTAAAGGTTGAATAATATTCCATTCTGTGTGTGTGTCTGTGTTTGTGTGTGTGTAGGTAATAAATATTGATTATCCATTCATGTAGCAATGTACACTTGGTTTGCTTCCACTTTTTGGCTATAATCCTGCCATGAACATAGGTTAATAACTCTGCTATGAACAAGCATCCGAATATTTTGAGTACTTGCTTTAAAACTTGAGAGTATATTTTAAAATGTGTAATTAAAGGATCATATAGTGATTCCATTATTTAATTTTTTAAGTAACATTATTTTCCATAGTGGTTGTACCATTTTATATTCCCAGTAGTTTTATGAGGGTTCTAATTTCTCCATAAGCTTGCATACACGTGTTTTTTTTCTTTCTCTCTCTTTATTTATTTTTAATTTATTACTTTCATTCACTGAGCATTGTCACAGCATACAAAATGTGATTTCCCATCCAGAATATACTGCATAGTGGCTTAATCATACATGTTATCATCAATAATTTTCCATTTTTAGTTTCATATACATAATGTGTGTGTGTGTATACACAACCCCTATTTCTCACCCTATACCATTTTCCACTATCCTCCCACACTATCTCAGATGTTCACAGTTGTTTTCCATTATTTTTTTGCCCAGATGTTATCTATTCACAAAATTTCTTAAATAATCTAACTACTTTCAATAGCAAGTTCAGCTGGTATATGCATATTTGTGAATACATGTTTGACTTTAGGCATGAAACTCTGAGTAGAATGAATACACTTTAACGTAGTACTTATCTGATGGTATATAACTTAATGCGATCATTAATTAGGTATATTTTACTATGTTTTTTAATTTCAAGAAAAGCATTTTTAGCTTTAACAAATAAAAGAAACATTAAGAAACTATTCATAAAACTTAAAGCCAGGAGACAGGTTGGGATTCTGTTCAAATAGTAGGTACATGAACCTTTCGACAGCGCAAGACATGAGAAAAGTCATTAAAACCAGAACACAGCCTAGAAGAAAATCAGCAATATTTTAGTCAAAAGTTATAAAATTCTATTTCACCAGTTCAGTCTCATGTACTTAATCTATCTTCTGTTGTGGCTCAATCTTCCTGATTAAATTCTTGGGTATAATATTCAAATCCAGACTTGTCCCTATGATTAAGTTGGCCATTTTATTAGTTTTGGAACTCTTATTTCTGTGTGAGTGTATTTAATTTTCCTGGTATAGCACTCCATGCAGAACTTCTTGGAGATCTGGTCTGATGTTGGTAAATTCTTTCAGGTTTTGTTTATTTTTGTTTATTTGAGATTGTTATAGTCTTCTCTTCCCATATGAAGGATAATCTTGCCATATATAGTATTCTTGGTTGAAACTGTTTTTCACTCAACACTTTGAATATATTTTCTCATTCTTTCCTCACTCGCATTGTTTCCAATGAGAGGTCCACTGTCAGACTGATGGGATATCCTTTGTAGGTAACTTGACATTTCTCTCTTGCCAATCTTTGTATCTTGTCTCTATCTGTGGTTTTGGTCAATCTGGGTATAGTATGTCTTGGAGAAGCTCTTCTTGGGTTTATTCTATTGGAGGTTTTTTTTGTATTACCTGGGACCAAATCTTTGAATTCCTCTCTAGGTTTGGAAAGTTTTCTTCCAGGATTTCATGGAATACATTGTCAATGCCCTTATGATTCTCTTCTCTTTCTGGAATGCCAATTATCCAGATGTTTGGATGTTTGATGGTATCTAGTTTTTTTTGTATATTATTTTCCTTTCTTGGGCAACTTTCTCAGTTTGCATGGTGGATTTTCTAGGCCAGCAATTCTATCTTCTACATCTGAGATTTGATTTTCTGTATGATCTAGTCTGCTTTTAATACTTTCAAGGGAGGTTTTGGCTTCCTGTATTATAGCCTTCATCTCTAACAGGTCTATTTGATTCTTTTTTATAGTGTGAATTTCCTCTTTAAGATCTTGAGAGAGTTTTTGAACCTCCTGGAACTCGTTAGCTCCTTTCTCCTCCCTCTTTGGCACTTTGTTGTCTCACTTCTCTTCAATCTCTCTGAGTTTTGTCACTATGAAAATCCTAAATTCTTTCTCTGACATTTCCAAGAGTTTTATCATACTGTCTGAGGATGAAGATAAATTATTTTCCCTTGGAGGAGAGGTATTTTCTTGTTTTCCCATATTTCTTGTGATTCTGTGGTGATTTCTAGTCATCTGATGGATGGTGTGTTTCTTCCTAATTCTTGGAGTACAATCTGGGCATTCAAAGGCATGCAGGAGGAAGTGATCTGAAATCTCTCATCCATTCCATTTTCACTCTTTGTGCAACAAAATCAGTGGGAATAAAGGAATAGTCTGACCCTAATTGTATTCATATGTTAGATCCTGTTCATTAGACCTGTCTAGACATTAAGTGTGAAGGGGATGAGCAGTCAATGAGTAAAGATAAAGAAAAAGGAAAAGAAGTACAGAAGAGGAAAATGTAAAATAAAAAGAAGTAAAAAAAAGATAATTAAAATACTTTAAATTCTAATTGTACCAAAGTAAAAATTGCAAAGGAGAGCACAAGGAGAGCTTGTGAGCCATGCAAAAGCAATATCTCACAGCTGATGTACAGGATCCATGTGAGGATGGGCCTGGATTTGTGCCTTTTCTAAATAGAATTGGGAGAGGTACAGTTAGCACAATAAAGAAGAGGCTGGAGAGGCCATGGACTACTTGAGCTTAAAAAAATTAAACAACACAGTGAGACAGAGACAGAGAGAAATGAAGAAAAGGAGACAAGAAACACTACACACTAGAAATGAATGTGGAGGGGGAAGTCTTAACAGAAAATCTTCATCTTAAGACAGTGAAAGCAATATTTCACAGCTAAAGTTCAGGATTAATGTGAGGACCTGCATTTGTACCTCTCTAGAAATAAGTGTGGAGATGGAAGTCTCAATATAAAACCTTCATCTTAACTCCCTGAAAGCAATATTTCACAGCTGAAGTTCAAGATCCATGTGAGGAAGGGCCTGGATTTGTGCCTTTCTAGAAATGAGTGTGGAGGTGGAAGTCTCAGCAGTAAATCTTCATCGTAAGTTCCTGAAAGCAATATTTAAGAGTTGAAGTTCAGTATCCATGTGAGGAAGGACCTGGGCTTTGCCTTTCATGAAATGAGTGTGGAGATGGAAGTCTCAGCAGAAAAATCTTCATCTTAAGTCCCTTAAAGCAATATTTTACAGCTAAAGTTCAGGATCCATGTGAGGATGGGCTTGGATGTGTGTATTTCCTAAATAGAAGTGGGAGAGGCATAGTTAGCAAAATAAAGAAGGGACTAGAGAGCCGAGAGAATAATTTACCTTAAAGAAAGAATTTTAAAAATTAAAATACGCAGTGAGACAGAGAGAGATAGAGAGAAATGGAGAAAAG
This sequence comes from Tupaia tana, assembly GCA_026018925.1. NCBI lineage: Eukaryota > Metazoa > Chordata > Mammalia > Scandentia > Tupaiidae > Tupaia > Tupaia tana. The sequence continues at coordinate 81,983,707 of JAKSZU010000009.1, read as the reverse complement.
GAGACAAGAAGCATTATCCACAAGAAATGAGGGTAGAGTGGGAAGTCTCAACAGAAAATCATCATCTTTAGTCCCTGAAAGCAATATTTCACAACTGAAGTTCAGGATACATGTGAGGATGGGATGGCATTTGTGCCTTTCTGGATGAGTGTTGGGGGGAAATCTCAGTAGAAAATCTTCATCTTTAGTCCCTGAAAGCAATATTTCACAGCTTAAGTTCAGGATACATGTGAGGATGAGATAGCATTTGTGCCTTTCTGGATGAGTGTTGAGGGGGAAATCTCAGCAGAAAATCTTCATTTTAAGTACCTAAAAGCAATATTTCACAGCTTAAGTTTAGGATCTATGTGAGGGTGGGTCTGGATTTTTGCCTTTACTAAATAGAAGAAGCACAATTAGTAAAGTAAAGGAGGAGCTTCAAAGCAACGAGAATATTTTACCTTAAAAATTTTAAAAGACACAGTGACACAGAGAAAGGCAGAGAGATAAAGAGAAAAATGGAGACAAGAAAACTAGAAGCACTACCCACTAGAAATTATTGTGGAGGGGTATGTCTCAACAGAAAATCTTCATCTTAAGTTTCTGAAAGCAATATTTCACATTGAAGTTCAGGATCCATGTGAGGATGAGCCTGTATTTGTGCCTTTCTAAAAATAAGTGTGGAGGAGTAAGTGTCAGCAGAAAATGTTCATCTTAATTTTCTGAAAGTAATATTTAACATCTGAAGTTCAGGATACATGTGAGGATTGGCCTGGATTTGTGCCTTTCCAAAATAGAATAGGGAGAGATGTAATTACCACAATAAAGAAAGGGCTTGAGGGACCAGCAGTTAGCATAATGGCTTTGTCACTGGACTCCCATGTAGTCAACCATGGTTTGAGTCCTGGACCCAGTGGCTTAAACTCACGCTGGGCACATGTGCATTTGTGCCGAAGATCCCGAGAGGACAATGGAGGATAAGGAGACATGAAGTACTACCCACCAGAAATGAGTGTAGAATTGGAAGTCTCAACAGAAAATCATCATCTTTAGTCCATGAAAGCAATATTTCACAGCTGAAGGTCAGGATCCATGTAAGGATGGGTCTGGATTTGAGCCTTTCTAGATGAGTGTTGAGGGGTAAATCTCAGTAGAAAATCTTTATCTTAAGTACCTGAAAGCAATATTTCACAGCTGAACTTTAGCATCTAGGTGAGGATGGGCCTTAATTTCTGCCTTTCCTAAATAGAATTGGAAGAGGTGCAATTAGTATAGTAAAGGAGGAGCTCAGAGACTAGAGTGTAGTTTTCCTTAAAAAAAAAAAATTAAAAGACACAATGACACAGAGAAATACAGAGAGAGAAAGAGAAAAATGGAGAAAAGGGCACAAGAAGCACTACCCACTAGGAATGAGTTTGGAGGGTGTAGTCTCAAAAGAAAATCTTAAGTCCCTGAAAGCAATATTTCACAGTTGAAGTGCAACATCAATGTGAGCATGGATCTGGATTTTTGCCTCTCTAGATGAATGTTGAGGGGGAAATCTCAGCAGAAAATCTTCATGTTAAGTACCTGAAAGCAATATTTCACAGCTGAAGTTCAGAATCCATGTGAGGATGGACCTGGATTTGTACCATTCCTAAATAGAATAGGGAGAGATGCGATTATCACAATAAAGAAGGAGCTTGAGAACCCAGAGAATACTTTACCTTAAAAAATTAAAAATATAAAGACACAGTGAGACAAAGAGAGACACAGAGAGACAGAGAGAAAGGAAGAAAAGGAGACAAGAAGCACTATCCACTAGACATGAATGTGGAGGGACAAGTCTCAACAAAAAATCTTTATCTTAAGTCCCTGAAAGCAATATTTCACAGCTTAATTTCAGGATCCATGTGAGGATCAGTCTGAATTTGTGTCTTTCCTAAATAGAATTGGAGAGGTGCAATTAGTACAATAAATAAGGGGCTTGAGAGCCCAGAGAATACTTTACCTTAAAAAAAAATTTAAATTAAAAGATTCATTCAGACAGAGAGAGGAAGAGAGAGAGAAAAATGGAGAAAAGGAGACAAGAAGCACTACCCACTAGAAATGAGTGTATAGTGGGAAGTCTCAACAGAAAATCACCATCTTTAGTCCATGAAAGCAATAATTCACAACTGAAGTTCAGGATACATGTGAGGATGGGCCTGTATTTGTGCCTTTCTAGGTAAGTGTTGAGGGGGAAATCTCAGCAGAAAATAAATCTTCATCTTAAATCCCTGAAAGCAATATTTCACAGCTGAAGTTCAGGATCCATGAGAAGATGTGCCTGGATTTGTGCCATTCCTAAATAGAATTGGGAGAGGTGCTATTACCCCAAAACAGAAGGGGCTTCAGAGCCCAGAAAATATTTTACTTTAAAATTCAAAAAAAAAAACTGAAAAGACACAGTGAGACAGAGAGAGACAGACAGAAATGAAGAAAAGGAGACAAGAATCACTACCCTCTATAAATTAGTATGGAGGCGGGAACCAGCAGTTAGCGTAATGGCTATGTCGCTGGACTCCCACATAGTCGACCGCGGTTCGCATCCCAGACCCGGTGGCTTAGAACTCACGCCCCGTGCGTGTGCGTGCGTGCCCAAGATCCCAGAGGAGTATGGAGGAGAAGGGATTGCGGTGTGACCATCCCCCCTGAGGGGTGATTTCTTGCTTTCTGTCTCTATGTCTCTCTCTGTCTGTGTGGTGAGCGCACGCACCCTATAGCGAAAACCTCTCAAAAAAAAAATTATTATAGAGGGGGAAGTCTCAAAAGAAAGTCTTCATCTTAAGTACCTGATAGTAATATTTTAAAGCTGAGTTCAAAATCCACATGAGGATGGTCCTAGATTTGTGCCTTTCTAGAAATAGTATGGAGGGAAAGTCTCAGCAGAAAATCTTTTTTAAAAAATTTATTCATTATTATCATAATCTTGTTCATATTACATTGAATCAAATACTAGTTTCAGTGTATTACATTTTGTTTTCCAGAAGGAATACCATGCACATCAGTCAATACAAAGACATTAAAATCCCCTTCATCATAATCCAATAGTTTTTCATTTTTTCCTATTATTATTATTCCAATTTTTTTAGAGGTTTTTGCTATAGGGCGCGTGCGTTCACCAGACAGACAGAGACAGAGAGATAGAAAGCGAGAAATCACCCCCCAGGGGGGATGGTGACGCTGCAATCCCTTCTCCTCCATTCTCCTCTCAGGCTCTTGGGCACGCACGCACACGCGCCCAGCATGAGTTTTAAGCCACTGGGTCCGGGACGTGAACCATAGTCGACTACGTGGAAGTCCAGCGACATAGCCATTACACTAACAGCTGGTCCCTATTCTAATTATTTTTTTAAACATTCAATTACTATTTATCATTTTGCTTGTAAAAAGACTTTACCCAACATAAAATACTTCTCAGACTAGTCCAGTTGAGAATACTATACACGTCATCATCAACAGGTAATAAACTATATCTGTGTCCCACTGTCATGCCTCGCTATTTGTTCTCTCGCTATCCTTCTCCATAGTCTTCTTTTCCCTCGCCCTGTTCCACGCTGTCTTATCATTGCTATTTTCACTGCTCTTCTGCCCTCCAATATTTTGATCTCTACCATAATGTGCAGATAGTCAGTTTGTTAAATGGATAAATACAATATCTTTCTTTTATATCTTGGCTTACTTCACTCAGCAATTGATTTTCCATATATGACCACTTTCTATCAAATGCCAGGGTTTTTTATGGCTGAGTAGTATTCCATAGAGTATATGTGCTACACTTTTCAATCTATTCATCCATTTGTGGACATTTGGGTTGGTTCCATGTCTTAGCAATCATAAATAATGCTGCAATAAACATTGATATGCAAGCACTTTTCCTACTGAGCGTTCTCCTATCCTTTGGGTAGATACCTAGAAGTGGGATTGCTGTATCAAATGGTAGTTGTATTTTTAGATCTTTGAGGAACCTCTATATTGTTCTCCATGATGGCTGAACCAGTTTACAATTCCACCAACAGTGTAGGAGAGTTCCCTTTTCACCACATACTCGCCAAACTTATCACTTTTTATATTTTTAATCTTTGCCATTCTGACAGGAGTTAGGTGGTATCTCATTGTGGTTTTAATCTGCATCTCCCTTATAATGAGGAATGTTGAGCATTTCCTCATATACTTTTTGGCTGTTTGTATGTCTTCCTTAGAGAGATTTTCGTTCAGCTCATTTTCCCATCTTTTAATTGGATTAATCATTTTTTTTTCCACATAAGGCTCTTGAGTTCCCTGTGTATTCTGGTTATTATTCCCTTCTCTGAGGCATATTTTACTAAAATATTCTCCCATTCTAAGGATTGTAGATTCACACTTGTAACTCTGTCCTTTGCTATGCAGAAACTTCTTAGTCTGATATAGTCCCACTTGTCTATTGTAGGGATTATTGCCTGTGATATGGGAGTTTTATTTAAGAAGTCTTTGCCTACTCCAATGTCTCCCAGAGTTTCCCAAGCATTTTCCACCAGTAGTTCTGTTGTTTGAGGTCTTAGGTTCAGATCTTTGATCCATTTCAAGTTGACTTTTGTAAATGGTGAAAGATGAGTGTTCAGTTTCATCTTTCTGCAGGTGGATACCAAGTTTTTCCAGCACCATTTACTAAAGAGGATTTCCTTTTCCCAATGGATTGACTGATATCCTTTGTGAAATATCAGTTGGCTGTAAGCTTTGGGGGTTATTTCTGGGGTCTCTATTCTATTCCATTGGTCCACATGTCTGTTTTTGTGCCAATACCATGCTGTTTTGATGATCACAGCTCTATAGTATATCTTGGCATCATGGAGTGATAAGCCTCCCACTCCATTCTTCTTGCACAGTATTGCTTTGGCAATACGAGGTCTTTTAGGATTCCAGACAAATTCTATGATTGCCTTTTCTAGATCTGTGAAGAATATCTCTAGTATTTTGATTAGAGTTGCATTAAACATGTAGATTAATTTGGGTAGAATTGCCATTTTGATTATGTTAATTTTTCCAATTCAGGAACATGGGGTGTGCTTCCACTTTTTTATGTCATTTTCAATATATTTTAAAAGATTTTCATAGTTTTCTTTGTAAAGATCTTTGACTTCCTTAGTTAGGTTTATCCCTAGGTATCTTATACATTTTGTGACTATGGTGAAAGGGGTTCTTTTCTTCAGCCCTACTTTGTTTAACTTGTTGTTTGAATATAGAAATGCTATATACTTTTAGATATATATTTTGTATCCTGCCACTTTACTGTAGTCACTTATTACTTCAAGAAGTTTCTTATGGAGACCTATGGGTCTTCTAAGTATACCATCATGTCATCTTCTAATAAAGATATTTTCAAATCATCTTAGTCTATTCGAATGCCTTTTATATTGTTCTCTTTTCTGATTGTATTAGCTAATACTTACAGCACTATATTAAAAAAACAATGAAGAAAGTGTACAGCCTTGCGTAGTACCAGTTTTTAGGGGAAAAGCTTTTAGCTTTTCCCCATTCAGTATAATATTAGCTACAGATTTTTCATAAATGGCTTTTATTGTGTTGAGAAATGACCCTTCTATACAAATCTTATGGAGGTACTTAATCATTAAAAGATGTATTTTATCAAATGCTTTCTCTGCATCAATTGAAATGAACATATGTTTTTAAATCTTTCTTTTTGTTAATATGATGTATTACATTTATGGTCTTGCATATGTTAAACCACCCTTGCATCCCTGAGATAAAGCCTACCTGGCCGTGATGAATAATCTTTGTTATATGTTGTTGGATATGATTTGCAAGTATCTTGTTGAGAATGTTTGCCTTTATATTCATCAGTGATTCTGGTCTCTAGTTTTCCTTTTTTGTCATGTCTTTATCTGTTTTGGGAATGAGGATGATGGAGGCTTCATAAAATGAATTTGGAAGGTTTCAATTTTTTCGAATCTTTAGAAATACTTTGTGTAGGATAGGCATTAACTTTTCCTTAAAGGTTTTGTTGAATTCAGAAGTGAAGCCATCTGGACCTGGGCTTTTCTTTGTTGGAAGGTTATTTATTATTGATTCAATCTCCTGGCTTATTATGGGACTATTCAGGTTTTCTATGTCCTCCTGATTCAATCTTGGTAGATTATATCCATCCAAAAATTTGTCCATCTTCTCCAAGTTATCATGTTTGTTGGCATGTAGTTGCTTATAATATCCTCTAATGATATTTTGTACTTCTATTATGTCTCTTATAATGTTGCCTGTTTCATCACGTATTTGATTTATCTGGTTTCTTTCTTCTTTATCAATTTAGCATTGATGTATCGATCTTTTTAATCTTTTCAAAAACCCAGCTTTTGCTTGTTTGATTTTCTGTATGCTTTGTTTATTTTCTATTTCATTGATTTCTGCTTGAACCTTTATTATTTCTTTCTCTTTTTTTGTTTCTTTTGAGAGGTTTTCACTCTAGGGCACGTGCGCTCGCCAGAAAGAGACAGAGAGATAGAAAGCGAGAAATCACCCCCAGGGGGGATGGCCACGCCGCAATCCCTTCTCCTTCATTCTCCTCTCAGGATCTTGGGCACCCACGCACATGCGCCCGGCGTGAGTTTTAAGCCACCGGGTCCGGGACGCAAACCATGGTCGACTACATGGGAATCCAATGACATAGCCATTATGCTAACTGCTGGTCCCGAACCTTTATTATTTCTTTCCACCTGGAATTTTTAGGCTTTTTTTAATTCTAATTCCCTGAAGAATATTGTTAGGTTATCTATTTGCCATCTTTCCATCTTTTTCTTATGCACACTAATTGCTACGAATTTCCCTCTTATGACTGCTTTCGCCATGTCTCATAGATTATGGAAACCTGTGTACTCACTATCATTTGTTTCCATGAACTTTTTGATTTCAGACTTACTTTCTTCAGTAGTGAAGAAGTCATTCAGAAGTAGGTTGTTCAGTTTCCAAGTGTTTTTGTATTTTGGAGGGTGTTTCTTGAAATTAATCTTGAGTTTAATTCTTTTTTTTTTAATTTTTGGAGAGGTTTTTGCTATATGGTGAGTGCGCTCGCCAGAGATACAGAGAGAGACAGAGAGACAGATAATGAGAAATAACCCCTCAGGGGGGATGGCCAGGCCCCAATCCATTCTCCTCTCGGGATCTTAGGCACGCACGCACACATGCCCAGCATGAGTCAAAGCCATCGGGTCCAGGACTCAAACCGCAGTTGACTACATGGGAGTCCAGCGACATAGCCATTATGCTAACTGCTGGTCCCAATCTTGCGTTTATTCTACCATGGTCAGAGAAGATGCTGGATATAGTTTCTATGCTTTGAATCTGTAAAGGCTTGATTTGTGTCCTAACATATGGTCAATCTTTGAAAATGTCCCATGCTGGGGTGAGAAAAAATGTATACTTTATGGACTTAGGGTGAAAAGTTCTATAGATATCTATGAAGCCCATTTATTTATATTATTGTTTAAGTCCTGTATCTCTCTATTTATTGTCTGCATAGAAAATCTGTCTAAAGGAGATAATAGGGTGTTGAGATCCCCAACAACTGTAGTGTTTCTCCATATCTCTCCTTTTGGCTCCAACAGTCTTTCCTTCACATATTTATATGCTTCTGAGTTGGGTGCATAGTTATTTATAAGCATTATGGGTTTTTGCTTGATTATCTCATTTACTATTATATAATGCCATTCTTTGTCTCTTCTTAAAGTCTTTGACTTGAAGCCTATTTTGTCTGAAATCAATATTGCAACTCCAGCACTTTTTTGATTTCCATTTGCATGAAATATCTTTTTCTAGCCCTTCACTTTTAGTCTATGTATGCCTTTATCCATAAGGTGAGTTTCTTGTAGGCAACAGATAGAGGGTTTCTGTTTTTTCATCTATTCAACCAGTCTGTGTCTCTTAATTGGAGAATTTAATCCATTGACATTCAATGTTATTATTAATATTTCTGGACCTGTTCCTATCAAGTGAGCCATTTTTGGGGTGTTGTTTTTGTTCTCTCATAACTGTCCATCTGACTTTTTAGTTTTCCTGGTATAGCAGTCCCTTCAGAACCTCTTGAAGAGCTGATCCAGAGTTGGTAAATTCCTTCAGATTTTGTTTATTCAAGAATGTTTTTATCTTTTTTTCCATATGGAAGATAATCTTGCCTGGTATAGTATTCTTGGTTGAAATTGCTTTTCATTCAACAATCTGGGTATATTTCCCCATTTTTTCCTTGCCTGCATTGTTTCCACTGAGAGTTCTGATGTTAGCCTGATGGGGTGACCTTTGTAAGTAACTTGATGTTTCCCACTTGCCAACGTTAGTATCTTGTCTTTGTCTGTTGTTTTTGCCAATCTGTCTATGATGTGACTTGGAGAGGATCTTCTTTGGTTGATTCTATTCAGGGTCCTATGTATCTATTGGGTCTGGATATTTGAATGCCCTTCTATGTTTGGAAAGATTTCTTCCAGGATTTTATGGAATAAATTATCAATGCCCTTATTATTTTCTTCCTCTTCTGTGATACCAATTATCCAGATGTTAAGGTGCCTGATTGTATCCAGTATTCCTAGTATATTATCCTCATTTTCTTGGTTGTTTTCTCAATATTCTTGATATTTTTTTCTAGGTCAGTTGTTTTGTCTTCTACATTCGAGATTCGATCTCCTGCCTTTTATAATCTATTTTTAATATTTTCAAGGGAGGTTTTGATTTCCCTCATCACATTCTTTAATGCTAGAAGTTCCATCTGGTTCTTTTTTGGGGTGTCTGTTTCTTCTTTCAAATTGTGAAAGGACTTCCTCATCTCCTGGAGCTCATTGTCTCTTTTCTCTCCCATCTCAGTTAGTTTGATCACTAAAAATATTCTGAATTCCTTATCTGACTTGTCCATGACATCTATTGTATTTCCTGTGGGTGATGTGGGCTTTATGATTTCCCTTGGGGGAGAGACCTTTTGTTGGTTGCTCATAATTTTTGAGCCTCTGAGATTGTTCCTACTCATCTGGTTATCTATACATTTCTTCCTAATTTATTCAAAGTTTTAAGAGGTGTGCAGGATTAGAAAACTGGTGATTTCTCTTCTGGTCTGCCCACCTGTTGCTCATCAGTACCATGCATGTTGTCACTGGCCCTGGGTGACCCAAAGACCTCCTTGTTTCTAAGGAATGGTGAGCTTCACCTCAGGAGCAAGTTGGTCTTAAAGTTCCAAAAAACAAATCTGAAGTCCAGAGACAAGGAGGGACATGAATGAGCAACAAGTCCTGGCCATTAGGGCCTGCAGTCACTGGCAGCTGGTGACTGGCAATGCCGCTGGCTTGAACCAGTCTCCAAATGGGGTGGGGAGAAGTGTAAGTTTATCTTAAAGTCCCAAGAAACAAACCTGAAGTCCAGAGATGAGTAGGGAGGGATATGAGCAACAGGTTCCCGACATTAGGGCCTGTAGCCACAGTAAGCTAGTGTCAGGCAATGCTGCTGGCTTCAACCAGTCTCCAGATAGAGTGGGGAGGGGTGCAAGTTTGTCTTAAAATACCAAGAAATGTGGAGGGCACTGCATACGGAAGCCATCTTGAGCTATCCTCCATCTTGAGCTATCCACCGTCTTGGAAACCATTAGGTTTCACTTCCTCACTGAGCAAACCATTTCTCAGAAATTATGTGACCAACCGTTCTCCCCGGAAGTGGTTGGGTTTCTAGGCAATGAGAGAGATCCACCCACATCAATGATTGGTTCATGCTGTTCTACCTCATTTGCATTTCGGGCAACCAATTGGTGCCCACCAGCTGTATATAACTCGCCATATTTCCTCAATAAATGGAAGAGAAGGAAGAAGAAGAAGACTTGATCAGCACCTCGTATTGTGTGTGCGTGTGTTTGTCCCATCTCTCACTCCCTCCCCCAGGGAACCTGTTCGACTGTCCCCCGGGTCAGGACACGTGGCGCCCAAGTCCGTGTTCCAGGGAGAATGGTTGGTCACATGATTTCTGAGAAATGGTTTGCTCAGTGAGGAAGTGAAACCTAATGGTTTCCAAGACGGTGGATAGCTCAAGATGGTGGACAGCTCAAGATGGCTTCCGTATGCAGTGACCTCCACAAAGAAACAAACCTGAAATCCAGAGATGAGTAGGGGTGGGAATGAGCCACAGATCCTGGCCATTAGGACCTGCAGCCACTGGAAGCCTGGTGTCCAGCAATGCCACTGGCATGAACCAGTCTTCAGATTGCATGGAGAGTGGTGCAAGTTCATCTTACAGTCCCAAGAAACAAACCTGAAGTCCAGAGATGAGTAAAGGCAGGGATGAATGACGAGTCCTGGCCATAAGGGCCTGCAGCCACAGGCATCCGGGTATCTGGCACTGCCGCTGGCTTGAACTGGTCTCCAGATGGGATGGGGAGGGGTGCAAGTGTATCTTAAAGTCCCAAGAAATAAACCTGAAGTTCAGATATGAGTAGGGGCAGGGATGAGCGACATGTCCCAGATGTTAGGGCCTGCAGCCACAGGCAGCCTGGTGTCCAGCACTCAAAAATTTTCATGTAAATACTTCAAAGCAATATTTCACAGCTGAAGTTCAGGATACATGAGAGGATATGCCTGGATTTGTGCCTTTCTTTAATAGAATTGGGAGAGGTGCAATTAGCTCAAGAAAGAAGGGGCTTGAAGACACAGAGAATACTTTACCTTAAAAAAATTTCTAAAAAGACAGTGAGAAAGAAAGAGACAGAGACAGAGAAAAATGGAGAAAAGGAGAGTAGAAGCACTATCCACTAGAAATGAGTGTGGAGGGGGAAATCTCAGAAGAAAATTTTAATCCTAAATCCTTGAAAGCAGTATTTCACAGATGAAATTCAGAATATATGTGAGGATGATCTTAGATTTGTGCCATTCTGGAAATGAGACCAGAGGAGAAGTCTCATCAGATAATCTTGATCTTAAGTCCCTGAAAGCAATATTTCACAACTGAAGTTCAGGATCCATGTGAGGATAAGCCTGGATTTGAACCTTTCCTAAACAGAATTGGGAGGAGCACAATTAGCACAATAAATAAAAGGCTAGAAAGCCCAGAGAGTACTTTACCTTAAAAAATTTTTATAAAATTAAAAACACAGTGAGACAGAGAGTGATTGAGAAAGATAGAAATGGAGAAAATGAGACAAGAAGAACTACTCACTAGAAATGAGTGTAGAGTGGGAAGTCTCAAAAGAAAATCATCATATTAAGTCCCTGAAAACAATATTTCACAGCTGAATTCAGGATCCATGTGAGGATGGGCCTGGATTTGTGCTTTTCTAGAAATCAGTATGAAGAAGTCTCAGTAGAAAATCTTAATCTTAAATCCCCATAAGCAATATTTCAAAGCCGAAGTTCCAGATCTATGCGAGAATAGGCCTGGGTATGTGCCTTTCCTAAATAGAATTGGGAGAGTTGCAATTAGCACAAGAAAGAAGGGGCTTGATATTCCAGAGGATACTTTACCTGGAAAAAAAAAAAAAAAACAAACAAAAACAAAAACTTAAAAGCCACAGTGAGGCAGAGAGAGATTGTGAGAAATGGAGAAAAGTTGACAAAATCACTAATCACTAGTATTGAGTGTGGAGAGGGAAGTCTAAAGAAAAAATCTTCATCTTAAGTCCCTGAAAGCAATATTTCACAGCTGAGTCCAGGGTCCATGTGAGTATGTGCCCTGATTTCTGCTTTTCTAGAAATGCGTGTGGAGGGGGATGTCTAAGCAGAAAACCTTCATCTTAAGTCCTTGAATCAATATTTTACTGCTGAAGTGCAGGATCCATGTGAGAATGGACCTGGATTTGTGCCTTTAGTAAATAGAATCAAGAGAAGCACAATTAGCACAATAAATATGGGGCTTGAGAGCCCAGAGAATACTTTATGTTAAAAAACTAAAAAAATTTTAAAACACAGTGAGACAGAGAGAGACAGAGAGAAACAGAGAGAAATGTAGAAAAGGAGAAAAAATGTACTACCCACTAGAAATGAGTGTGGAGAGGGAAGTCTCAACAGAAATTCTTCATCTTAAGTCCCTAAAGTCAATATTTCACAGCTGAAGTTCAGGATCCAAGTGAGGATGTGTCTGGATTTGTGCCTTTCCTAAAGAGAATTGGGAGGACCAGCAGTTAGTGGAATGTTTATGTCTCTGGACTGCCATGTAGTCAATTCCGTTTCACTTCCCGGACCCGGTGGCTTAAAACTCACACCGGACCCGTGTGCATGCATGCCCAAGATCCCAAGAGGAGAATGGAGGAGAAGGGATTGTGGCATGGCCATCCCCCCGGGGGGTGATTTCTCGTTTTCTGTCTCTCTGTCTCTCTCTATCTTTCTGGCGAGCACACACGCCCTATAGCGAAAACCTCTCAAAAAAAAAAAAAAAAGAGAGAGAGAATTGGGAGAGGTACAATTAGCACAATAAAGAAGGGGCTTGAGTGCACAGAGAATACTTTACATTTAAAAAGATTTAAAAAGTTTGGGATCAGCAGTTAGCATAATGGCTATGTCGCTGAACTCCCATGTAGTCAATCATGGTTCGAGTCCTGGACCTGGTGGCTTACACTTACGCATGGAGCGTGTGTGTGCATGCCCAAGATCCCGAGAGGAAAATGGAGGAGAAGGGATTGCGGCGTGGCCATCCCCCCTGGGGGGTGATTTCTCGCTTTCTGTCTCTCTATCTCTCTCTGTCTTTCTGGTGAGCACATGCGCCCTATAGCAAAAACCTCTCCAGAAAAAGGAAAAAAAAATTAAAAAGTTAAAAGACACAGAGAAAGACAAAATGATAGAGAGAAATGGAGATGAGGAGACAAACAGCAAATCACTAGAAATGTGTTTAGAGTAGGAAATATCAACAGAAAATCATCATCTTAAGTCCCTGAAAGTAATATTTAACAGCCGAAGTTCAGGATCCATGTGAGGTTGGGTGTGGATTAGTGCCTTTCCTAAGTAGAATTGGGAGAGGTGAAATTAGTATAAGAAAGAAGGGACTTGAGAACTCAGAGAATACTTCACCTAAAAAATAAAATTAAAAAAAAATTAAGACACAGTGAGACAGAGAGATAGAGAGAGAGAGAAATGGAGGAAAGGAGACACGAAGTACTTCCCACTAGATATGAATGTGGAGGGAAAAGTCTCAACACAAAATCTTCATCTTAAGCACCTGAAAGCAATATTTCACAGCTGAATACAGGATCCATGTAAGGATGGACCTGGATTTGTGTCTTTCTAGGAATGAGTATGGAAGGGATGTCTCAATAGAAAATCTTCATCTTAAGTTCCTGAAAGCAATATTTCACAGCTTATGTTCAGGATCCAGGTGAGCATGGGCCTCGTTGTGCTTTTCTTAAATAGAATTAGGAAATATGTATACAGCACAATAAAGAAGGAGCTGAATTCCAGAGACTATTTACTTTAAAATATTTAAAAAATTAAAAGACACAGTGAGACAAAGAAAGAAAGATACAGTGAGACAAAGAAAGAAAGATACAGAGAGAAATGGAGAAAAGGAGACAAGAAGCATTACCCACAAGAAATTATTGTGGAGGGGGAAGTCTCAACAGAAAATCTTCATTTTAAGTCCCTGAAAGCAATATTTAACAGCTGAAGTTCAGGATTCATGTAAGGATAGGCCTTGATTTGTGCCTTTCTAGAAATTAGTGTGGAGGATAAAGTCTCAGCAGAAAATCTTCATCTTAATTCCTTGAAAGCAATATTTCACAGCTGAAGTTCAGGATCCCTGTGAGGATAGGCATGGATGTTGTCTTCCTCAAATGAGTGTGGATATGGAAGTCTTAGCAGAAAATCTTCATCTTAAGTCCCTGAAAGCAATAATTCATAGCTGATGTTCAGGATCCATGTGAGGATGGGCCTGGCTTTGTGCATTTCCTAAATAAAATAGGGAGAGGCAGAAATAGCATAATAAAGAAGGGACTTCAGACCCCAGAGAATACTTTACCTTAAAACAATTAAATAATTAAAAGACTCAAGGAGACAGAGAGAAACAGAGAGAGGCAAAGACAAAGGGAGAAAAGGAGACAAGAAGCAGTACCCATTAGAAATGAGTATGAAGAAGAAAGTCTCAAAAGACAATCTTCATCTTAAGTCCCTGAAAGCAATATTTTACAGCTGAAGGTCAGGATCCATGTAATGATGGGCCTGTATTTGTGCCTTTCTAGAAATGAGTGTGGAGGGGGAAGACTCAGTAGAAAATCTTCATTTTAAAGTTCCTGAAAGCAATATTTCACCACTGAAGTTCAGGATCCATGTGTGGATGCCCCTGGATTGGTGCCTTTCCTAAATAAAATTGGTAGAGGTGCAATTAGCACAATAAAGAAGGGGCTTCATAGCCAGGAGAATCATTTATCTTAGAAAATCTAAAAAATTAAAAGACACTCTGAGAAAGAGAGAGAGACAGAGAAATCAAGAAAAAGAGCCAAGAAGCACTACCCACTAGAAATGAGTGGGGTGGGGAAAGTCTCAACAGAAAATCTTCATCTTAACTCCCTGAAAGCAACATTTCACAGCCAAAGTTCACAATGCATGTGACAATGGACCTCGATTTGTACCTTTCTAGAAATGAGTGCTGAGAGGAAAGTCTCAGAAGCAAATCTTCATCTTAAGTCCTAAAAGCAACATTTCAAAGTTTAAGTTCAGGATCCATGTGAGTGTGGACCTGAATTTGTGCCTTTCTAGAAATCAATTGCAGGGGAATGACTCAGTAGAAACTCTTCACTTTAAGTTCCTGAAAGCAATATTTCACCACTGAAGTTCAAGATCAATTTGAGGATGCGCCTGGATTGGTGCCTTTCCTAAATAGAATTTGGAGAAATGCACTTAGCACAATAAAGAAGGAGCTTCATAGCCCAGAGAATAATTTACCTTAAAAATTTTTTTAAAAATTAAAAGACACTCTGAGACAGAAAGAGACAGAGAGAAATGGAGAAAAAGAGCCAAGAAGCACTACCCACTAGAAATGAATGTGGAGGGGGAAGTCTCAACAGAAAATTATTACCTTAAGTTCCTGAAAGCAATATTTCGCAGCTGGAGTTCAGGATTCATGTGAGGAAGGCCTGGATTTGTGCCTTTCCTAAATAGATTTGGGAAAGGCACAATAAGCACAATAAAAAAGGGCTTAAGATCCCAGAGAATACTTTACCTAATTTTTTTTTTAATTAAAAGACAGTGAGACAGAAAGAGACAGAGAGAAATGAAGAAAAGGATATAAGAAGCACTACACATTAGAAATGAGTTGGGGGGGGACTTTCAACAGAATATCTTGATCTTAAGTCCCTGAAAGTAATATTTCACAGCTCAAGTTCAGCATCCATGTGAGGATTGCCCTGGGTTTGTTTCTTTTTAGAAATTAGTATGGAGGGGGAAGTCTGAGCAGAAAATCTTCACCTTAAGATCTAGAAAGCATTATTTCATAGCTAAACTTCAGGATCTAGGTGAGGATGAGCCTGATTTTTGCCTTTTCTAAATAGAATTGTGAGGGGCACAATTACAGAATTAAAAAGGGGATTAAGAGCCCAGAGAACTCTTTATCTTAAAAAATAAATAAATTAATTAAAAGACACAGTGAGACAGAGAGAAATGAAGAAAAGGAGACAAGAAGCACTACTGACTTGAAATAAGTGTGGATGGGGAAATCTCAGCAGAAAATCTTCATCTTAAGTCCCTGAAGCAATTTTTCACAGCTGAACTTCAGGATCCATGTTTTTGATGGGCCTGGGTTTGTGTCTTTCCTAAATAGAATTAAAAGAGTTGTAATTAGCACAAGAAAGAAGGGACTTGAGAGGCCAGAAATTACCTTAAAATTTTTTTTTAAATTAAAAGACACAGTGAGACAGAGAGAGTCAGAGAGAGACAGAAAGAAATGGAGAAAAGAAGACAAGAAGCACTACCCACTAGAAATGAATGTGGAGGGGGAAGTCTCAGTAGAAAATCTTTACCTTGAGTACCTTAAAGCAATATTTCACAGCTGTAGTTCAGGATCCATGTGAGCTCACTTGCTCGCTCTCTCTCTCTCTCTCTCATTTTTTTTTTTTTATAACTACCATCCTTGAGTCAGCAGGTGATGTAGTGCTTAAAACGCTGGATTCCTACATGGCCAACCATATTTCAAGTCCAGACCATCTTGCTTTTTCAATTTTCCTATCTCTCTCTCATGAGTGTAAGTCCCTATAGCAAATTTTGAAGATAATAATAGTTATTAAAATTAAATAAATAATTTTTTAAAATTAATAATGGCCACCCTCATGTGTGTCAAGTCATATATCCTTTTGATTTTGATTTGCATTTCCCTGATGATTATTGATGTTGAGCAACTTTTCAGGTATTCTTTTGCCATTTGTTCACATCTTTTAGAAATGTCTTTTCAAGTCCTTTGTCTACTTTTCTTTCTACACTTTTAAAAATTCAAACTGATTTTTAATTTGTAAAAACAGCATGAGAGGTAACCTTTTAAAATAATTTAATTGTACAATACATATTGCTATTGATAGGTACAATGCTATACATCAGATCTCTTGAGCTTATTCATCTTGATTAACTATATCTCTGTGTCCATTAATTAGTAACTCCTCATTTTCTACTCCTTCCAACCTCTGATTATTATCATTCCAGTCCACTTCTATGAATTTGACTATTAACATGCCTCATATGAAAGAAATCAGGCATGATCACTCTGTGACTAGATGATTTCATTTAGCATAATGTCTAATGCTAGACATTAAGTTTACAAAGTTCATTAAAAATAGAAATAAAGTGATATTTATTTTGGTACAGAAACTTTTGAAACTCTGAAATTATGATTTAACTATTTCAGATAAATACACACAAGTGAGACGGCTAAACCATATGATAGTTCTATTTTTATGTTTTCAAGGAATCTCCATAATATTTTCCCCAGTGGCTAAATCATTTTGCATTCCCTCCAACAGTGCACAAAAGTCTTAATTTCTCCACAATCTTTCCAACACCTCTTGCCTCTTGTCTTTTTTTTTAATAGCCGTCTTGACAGATATGAGGTTTTGATTTCCATTTCCCTAACAATTGAGATGTTGAACATCTTCTCTTTATGTATCTTTTTATTTTACTTTTATGTCCATTTATTTTATGCTGAATGTATTCCTGTGTCATAAGATTTGTTTCTTCAGTTTCTTACGGATTTTTTTCTTCTGTGCAACCTCTTCTGGTTTAGGAACAATTTTCTGCTTTTCAGTATGTGTCATCTTGATGTGGCAGGGGGAGCTATGGTGGGTTAATCCAACCATGAGCTCTGTAACTTCGACAGCACATCTTGGGTTCCTTGTTCACCTGAATATGTTCAATGATCAGAAACTCTATATCTAAACCCATACATTCAGCATTACTCTCTGCATTTTTAAGTACGTGAAGCATTCTTCTGCATTTTTAAGTACGTGCAACAAAAATTTAGCACTGTTTTTGGGCCACTGACTCTGTGTCCAGCCACACTGTTTGGCCAGGGCACATCTACCAGATTTACCATTATAAGACATAACGGCGCACTCTGCTTCTATAAAGTGACATCTTTCAGATACTTGGTGGTTTTGTGGATATGCATATACTTCCTGGCCTAGGCAATTTTATGGGTGTTCTTAAAGTCAACATGAAGATTTGAACCTCTTGATCCATATGACTTTCTGGGGTTCTCTAGGTAAAGTGAATAGCAAATCATTTTCAAAGATCACCTCAGGCCACTTACAAGAGGAAGAGAACATTTTTAAAATACACATTTTGGCCCTTTTGATATCTTTCTTAGGGAAATTTCTATGCAGTACCATAGTCCAATTTTAATAGGGCTATTACTTTTTCTTCCTATTGAATTGCAAGAGTTCTTTATCTGTGAGTACTTCAAAAAGTTCATGAAAAAGTAGAATTAAAGTATAAATCATTTTTGGTGCAAAAAGTTTTCTTTAATCCATACTTTTTTCATAATACACATTTTCTATCAACATTTTGAAAACTCCTACATATAGGAGTTTATTAGATATATGGTCTGCAAATATTTTCTCATCCTCTATAGGTTTCTTTTTCACTGTTAATTCTTTTCTTTGCTGGGAAGAAATTTTTTAGTTTTATCTAGTTCCACTTCTCTATTTTTTCCTTTTGTTACCTGTGCTTTTGGCATTAAATCATTGCCAAGATCAGTTTCATAAGTTTCTTCCTCTATGTTTTCTTCTAGGAGTTTTATAGTTTCAGGTCTTACATTTAATTCTTCAATCCATTGCAAGTTGATTTTTGTGTTTGGTGTAAAATAGGGTCCAACTGCATTATTTTTATGTGGATTTATAGTTTTTCCAACACCATATGGAATAGACTATTTTTCTCCGTTGTACAGTCCTACCACCCTTACTCAAGATTTCGTGATCAGATTCCTCATTGCTCCTGTGAACTAGGTAAAGTTTTTCTCTTGCTCTCAGCTCCATCTTTTGTCTTGTTAATAATCCCCTCTGGTCGTCCCACCCAGGCAGGAGAGGCGAGGCCTTCAGAAGAAGATTCCTCATGGCTCCTGCGAACTAGATGGATCTAAGGGCACTGTAGCTAAGCATCCAAATACTATTAGGGTTAAATATCTACTGAATCTGCTGCACCAGCAATCACAACAGAATGGCAAAGAGATTCCAGATCACCTGTTTCTGCTTGGTCCTGAACATTCAGATTGAACTTCAAGAATTAGAGAGAAACACACCATCTATCAGATGACAAGAAATCACCGCAGGACCACAAGAAATATGGAAAAGCAATAAAATACCTCTCCTCCAAGGGAAAAGAATAACTCTTCTTCATCCACAAGCAGTTCAATGAAAATCATGGAAATGTCTGATAAAGAATTTAGAGCATTCATAATGGTGAAGCTTACAGAGATGGAAGAGAAGAGAGACAAGGAACTGCTGAAGAGGAAGGAGAAAGGAGTTGAAGAGTTCCAGGAGGTGAGGAAATTCTTGCAAGATCTAAAAGAGGAATTACACACTTTACAAAAGAATCAAACAGAACTGTTAGAAATGAAGTCTATAATACAGGAAGTCAAAATCTCCCTTGAAAGTATTAAAAGCAGACTTGATCATACAGAAAATAGAATCTCAGACATAGAAGAGAAAATTGCTGGACTAGAAAAATCAATCACAAAGACTGAGAAAATGGCCCAAAAATTTGAGAATAATATGTGAGAAGTACTAGATACCATCAAACATCCAAACATCCGGATATTTGGCATTCCAGAAGGTGAAGAGACCCATAAGGGCATTGATAATTTATTCCATGAAATCCTGCAAGAAAACTTTCCAAACCTAGAGAGGCATTCAAAGATCCAGTCCCAAGAAATATAAAGGACCCCAAATAGAATCAACCCAAGAAGATCTTCTCCAAGACACATTATAGCCAGACTGACCAAAACCACAGACAAAGACAAAATACTAAGATTGGCAAGAGAAAAACATCAAGTTACCTACAAAAGATATCCCATCAGGCTAACAGCAGATCTCTCATCAGAAACAATGTGAGTGAGGAAAGAATGGGAAAATATATTCAAATTGTTAAGAGAAAAACAATTTCAGCCAAGAATACTGTACCCGGCAAGATTATCTTTCATATGGGAAGAAAAGAAGAACATTCTCAGATAAACAAAACCTGAAAAAATTTACCAGCACCAGACCAGATCTCCAAGAAGTTCTCAAGGGTGTGTTATATCAGGAAAATTAAATACAGACACATGGAAATAAGACTAAGAAAGTGGCCAACTTAATCGTAGGGACAAGTCTGGAGTTGAATATTATATCCCAGAATTTAATCGGGAAAATTGAACCGTAACAGAAGATAAAGCACATACGACTGATACATTCATGCACCTACCATTTGAACAGAATCGTAACCTGTTTCCTGGCTTTAAGCAAAATTCCTTGGCATTTCTTTGATTTAAGTTAAAACTGGTTTTCTTAATAGTACCAAGTGAACTTACCATTGAAAGTAGTTAGCTTATGTAAGAAATTGTGTGATCAATACAATGTGGGTGGGAAAGGAATGGAAAACAATTGTAGACACCAGAGATAGTGTAAGAGGGTGGGAAAGGACAGAGGGTTAGAAAGAGGGGTAAAAAAAAAAAGTTCTGGGAACTAGAAATGGAAAATTTTTGATAATAATATGCATGATTTAGACACTATACAGTATATCCAGGATGGGAAATCACATTTTGTATGCTGTGATGATGCTTAGGGAAAGAATGTAAATTAAGTTACCAAAAAAAAAATGTTTTAGAAAAAAATATATCTATTCAATGACTGCAGTAAGATATATAGCCCCAGCTAGGTGCTACTTTATGGGATGCCTGAAGTTAGACTTGTATTCATTGAAATGTATATATCAGCTGCATTAGCTATGAAAATATTTAGATTAATTAAGGTCTTTATTAATTCAATAAAATGTGGGGGGAAAACAGTATAGAAAGTAAACATAGACACCAGAGACAGTGTGGGAGGAGAGTGGGAGATGGCAGAGGATAAGAGATAGGGAATCAAGGATGGGGTAAAAAGCAAAACATACAGGAAACAAGAAATGGAAAATTACTTGTTGGCAATAACATGTTTGTTGATGTGCTTGATTGAGACAATATACAGTATACTCTGGATGGAAAATCTCATTTTGTATGTTGTAATGATGTACAGTGAATGAATGTAAATAAATAAATTTAAATTTAAAAAATAAAAATAAAATACAATAAAAAAAAGATTAGGTGACCATATATTCATGACTTCACTTCAGGGCTTTTAATTGTTTCATTTGTTTATATGTTTGTTGTTATGCCAGTAACTTTTGATTGACAAAGTCTTGCAATACATTGTCAAATCAAGAAGTGTGATGCCTCAGCTTTGTTCTTCTTTCTCAAGATTAATTTGGCAGTTAGTGGTCCTTTGTGGTTCCATATGACTTTTTCAAAAATTATTTTATTTAACTTTATGTCTTTTAATTAGACCAAAGAGAGACAGAAAGAGAGAGAAGCAAAGTGAGAAAGCAAGCCACCAGGTCCAGGATTCAAACCAGGGTTGGCCATATGGAAGTCCAGTATCCTTAACTACCACATCACCTGGTGTCCCCTCCATATGACTTTTAGAATTTTTTTTTCTATTTCTTTAAACATCAGTGGGATTTTAATACAGATTGCATTAAATCTATAGTCTGCTTTGGGTAGTATGGACATTTTAACAATATAAAAGCCTCCAGTTCATGAACACAAATGTCTTTCCAATTATTTTTGTCTTTATTTCCTTCACTTGTTTTTATTTATCACTTTGTTACAGTTTTCAGTATACATGTTTTTTTTTTTACCTCGCTAAGTTTATTCATAGGAATTTTATTCATTTTGGTGCTACTTTTAATGGAATTTATTTTCTAATTTCATTTTCAGATAGTTCTTTGGTATAGTGTAGGAGAACAACTGATTTTTGTATGTGGTTTTTCTATCCTGCAACTTTGCTAAATTTTTTTGTAGAGAGATTTTTGCATCAGGTGTGTGCACTTGCCAAAGAGACAGAGAGATAGAAAGTGAGAAATCACTCCCCATGGAGAATAGCCACATCACAATCCCTTCTCCATTCTTCTCCCAGGATTTTTGGCATGCACACAAAGGCACCTGGAGTGAGTTTTAAGTTGCTGGGTCTGAGATTCAAACCATGGTCGACTACATGGGAGTCCAGCGATGTAACCTTATGTGATCTGCTGGTCCCAGCAACTTTGCTAACTTTATTTACTAAGGACTTTTGTGGAATCTTGAGGAATTTCCATATACAAAATATATCAAATTTGGTTTTAGAAAATAATGTCATGTAAAAACAAAAACAATTTTTATTCTTCCTTTTATTTCCATTTTTTTGTCTCTTTGCCATTTTTTTTTTTTTTGGAGAGGTTTTTGCTATACGGCGCGTGCGCTTACCAGACAGACAGAGAGAGACATAGAGACAGAAAGTGAGAAATCACCCCCCGGGGGGATGGTCTCACGGCAATCCCTTCTCCTCCATTCTCCTCTCGGG
The DNA here is from genome assembly GCA_026018925.1 of Tupaia tana. Classification (NCBI taxonomy): domain Eukaryota; kingdom Metazoa; phylum Chordata; class Mammalia; order Scandentia; family Tupaiidae; genus Tupaia; species Tupaia tana. Next base: position 81,961,665 of record JAKSZU010000009.1, on the reverse strand, counting down.
ATCTTGGGCACGCACACACACGCGCCCAGCGTGAGTTTTAAGCCACCGGGTCTGGGCCGCGAACCGCAGTCGACTACATGGGAGTCCAGCGACATAGCCATTACGCTAACTGCTGGTTCCCTCTCTTTGCCATTTTTAAAAATTTGCCAGAGGGTGTATGTGCTTGCCAGAAAGAGACAGAGAGAGGAGAAGGAGAAACTACCCAAGTTGGGTGTGGTCCTGTTACAATCCCTTCATATCGATTTTCCCATTCTGTTAGGATGTTGGGCAGGCACATGTGCCCAACATTTTTTTTTAAGACACTAGGTCCAGGAGTCAAGCTGTGTGGTTGGCCATGTAAGATCTAACTCCTTTAATCACTAGGCCATAGGGTTGATCCCCTTTGCTATAGGGCATGTGAGCTCGCCAGAGAGACAGAGAGTCAGAAAGTGAGAAATCACTCCCCAGGGAGGATGGCCATACCACAATCCCTTCTACTCCATTTCCTTCTGTGATTTTGGGCATTCATGCTTATGTGCCCAGCATGAGATTTAGGTCTCCAGGTCTGGGACTTGAACCACAACCAACTACGTGGGAGTCCAGAGACATAAAAATTACTCCATTGCTATTTTTAAAAATCAAATAATGTTCTTGATAGTATCATTGAGTATTGGGAGTTGTTTATTCTGGACATTAACCACTTGTCAGATATGAAGCCAATATTTCCATTTAGTGGGTTACTTTTTCACTTTGTTGATAGTGTCTTTTGTTGCACAAAAGTTTTTAATTTTGGAGTTCTGGTGCAAGTGAAGTCCCATTACATGCATCTCAACCACTGCAGGTTTGCATTTGGAACCTGGTATTTCCCCAGTTGTACTAGGCCTATACCCTCCCTACAAGGAAACTGAGTTCCCTGTATAAGTCTAAGTCTCATTGGGTGCATCCCAATCACTACAGGTTTACTTTTAGAACTTGTCCTCCTCCCCATTCATGCTGAACCTGGGCCCTGCTTACTGGGGAAACTGAGTTCTGGTGCAAGTGTGAGTCTCATCAAGTCCTTCCCAAATACAAGTTTGCATGTGGAACTGGAAAATCCCCCCAAGTCACTCTGGCTGTGGTTTCCAAAGCCCTACCTACTAGGAAGCTGAGTTCCCTAGAAAGCAAGTGTGAGTCTCAATGAGCATATCCCAACCCCTACAGGTTTGCCTTCAGAACCAGAGATCCACCAGCCCACACACTGCATGTGCACATCCATGACTTGATCCTCTTCATTAAGTCATATCTCCTTAGCTAATCCCCAACTTATCAGAAGCTGAAATGTTGGAAGAGGACCCAACCAATCGAAGCAACTCTGACCTGGAAGAAACAGTCCTCTATACAGTATGCATCTGAATCTAGGGCTGTTCTTCCCTCTTTGAACAGTAAAGAATCTATTCAAATAAATTCTGCATCAGATGATGAAAAACCAGTGCAGAGACAGAATAAGCATGAGAAAATAAAGAGATAATGCTCCTCTAAGTAAACATTCTAACTCCTCACCAATAATACACAGCACAACAGAATTCACAGGAATGTCAGAAAATATTTCTGAATATTCATTAAGACAAAACTCAGTGAGATGCAAAAGAAAACAGACAAACCAATTTCAGAAAATGACAAAATCAGGGCAATATATGAAAAAGAAATTCCATAATTCCAGATACCCTAAATGAAAATCAAACAGAACTTCTGGAAATGAAGAATATAATGCAAAAAAATTAAATCTCCCCTGAAAGCATTAACAGCAGATTGAACCATCCAGAGCAAAGAATTTATGACCTTGAAAATAATGTCTCCCACAAAGACCAAACCACAGAGAGAGAGAGAGAGAGAGAGAGAGAGAGAGAGAAATAACCAAAATAAATGAGGATGACATGTGGGAAATTATAGACACCATTCAACATCCCTATATCTGTGTAATGAGTATATTCCAGGAGGTGAAGAACATGATAAAGGCATGGAAAACGTCTTCCATAAAATACTATCCAAAACGTCCCAAATCTAGAGAAACATGGAGAAATTCAGACCCAAGAAATAAAAATAACTCCAAATAGAATAAACATAAAAAGATTTTCCCAATGGCATATCATAACCAGACTAGTCAAAATCATGGACAGAGACAGTATTCTAAAAATGAGAAAATATGTCAAATTAAAATGTCAAAATGAGAGAGTTACTTACAAAGGTTATCCTATTAGGCTAAAATCAGACATCTCAGCTGAAACAATGCAGACCAGGAAAAAAGGGAAAGACATTCAAAACATTAAAAGAAAAGCATTTTAATCAAGAATACTATAACCACCAAGATTATTTTTCAAATGGGAAAAACAAATAAAATTATTCTCAAAAAAAAAAAAAAACTGAAAGAATTTACAAATACTAGACCAGCTCTTCACGAAGTCCTGAAGGGACTCCTGTATCAGAAAAAAAATAGGAAAAACAAACAAGAATAACAGAAGAAAAAAACAACAAAGAAAACAGCAAACAAACAGCAGGGATATGTCCACAAATTCAATAATAACTCCAAATGTTAATTGACTGAATTCTCCAATTAGAAGACACAGACTGGCTGAATGTATTGGTCCAAAGGATCCTCTGTATGCTGCTTGCAAATTAATGCACCTCACTGATAAAGACATAAATAGAGAGTGAATGGCTGAAGAAAGATATTCCACACAAATTGAAAACAAAAATAGGCTGGAGTCATGATACTGAGAGCAGACAAAATATACTTCAAGACAAAAGCTGTAAGAAGAGACAAGGAAGTACACTATATTGTACTAAAAGGGCTAGTTCACCAAGAAGGATCAACAATTATAATTATCTATGTACCACGCACTGGAGCACCCAAAAGAGAGACTGTTAAATCTAAAGGGAGAGATAGACTGCAACACAATAATCATTGGGAATCTCAACACCCCACTGTCTCCTCTGGATAGATCATCTAGACAAAAAAATAATAGCAAAGAGATACAAGATCTCAATGATGCTATAAATTAAATTGACTTGACAGATATGTGTAGCACATTTTACCCAACAGCCAAAATAATACCCAGTTTTCTCACCCCTACATGGAATGTTTTCAAAGATCAGTCACATGTAGGGCATAAAACAAGACTTTACAAATTAAAATTTAAACAAGCTACATCCAGCATCTTTTTTGACCACAGTAAAATCAGACATGAATCAACTACAAAATGAACCCAGAAAATACACAAACACATAGAAACTAAACAACCTACCCCTGAATGACATTACAACCACTAAAGAAATTAAGACTGGAATCAAAAAATCCATGAAAACCAGGACCAGCAGTTAGCGTAATGGCTATGTCACTGGACTCCCATGTAGTCAACCGCAGTTCGAGTCCCGGGCACATGTGTGTGCATGCCCAGGATCCTGAGAAGAGAATGGAGGAGAAGGGATTGAGGCGTGGCCATCCCCCCGGGGGGTAATTTCTCGCTTTCTGTGTCTCTGTCTCTCTCTGTCTGTCTGGCGAGTGCATGCACCCTATGGCAAAAATCTCTCCAAAAAAAAAAATCCATGAAAACCAAGGATAATGAACAAATGAGTTTTCATAACCAATGGAACATCAAACCAGTCATAAGAAGGAAGTTTATAGCAATCAGTGCTCACAAGAAAAGAATAGAAAGGTGGAAAATAAACAATCTAACAATGCATCTCAGGGAATCAGGAAAAAAAACCCTGCAACAACAAACAATACCAAGAGAAAAAAATAATAAAGATTTGAACAGAAATAAATGACCTAGAGAATAAAAGAACCATAGAGAAAATAAATCAAAACAGACTTGATTATTTGAGAAGATAAACAAAATTGACACACTGTTATCTAGTCTAATCAATAAAAACAGAAAGGAAACAGATAATGAAACAGGTCATTTTACAACAGACATAACAAAAATACAAAAGATTATGAGAGAACACTATGAGTGATTATACCCAACAAACAAGAAAATATAGATGAAATGGACAAATTTCTGGACACATAATTTACCAAGATTGAAACAGGAAGAAATAAAAAGCCCAGATAAACCAAAAACAAGCAATGAGATTCAATCAATACTAAATAGTCTCCCAACAAAGGAGGCCCAGGTCATGATGGCTTCATTTTGGAATTTTACAAAAGAAGAACTAACACCAATTGTCCTCAAATTATTTCTTTGTTTTTTAATTAATTTTTAAATTTGCATTTAATCACTGTATATATTTACAGTGTACTACATTGTTTTTCCAGCATTATACCCTCCATATCAGCCAAAACATTAAGACATTACTATATAAATTATTGTCAGCAAATACTTTTTCACTTTTGTGTCAATTAAACATATTTTTAATCCATTCCCCTCCCTCCTTCCCTTTGTTATCTACCCCCATATTACTTCTATCCTTATGATCTCTAGTATCTACAGTTGGCCGTCCTACTACTAAACCTCCCAAACTTTCAGTTTCTGCTATAAAGTACACACATTAGATATATATTGAGTAAGAATATACAGAGTCTTTCATTTGCTGACTTCCTTTGCTTAGCATTAAGTCATCCATATTCTTCCACTTTGTATCAGCTATCAAGGTCTCATTGCTTTTTATGACTGCGTATAAGGACATTTGAGTTGATTCCACATCCTGGCAATTGAAAATAATTCAATAAAAATGAATGTGCAAGTGTTTTTCTGACTAAGGGTTTTTTGATCCTATGGGTAAATACCTAAGAGTGAAATTACTGAGTCGTATGGTACTTCTATTGGTAAATTTCTGAAGAATCTCCATATAGTTTTCCACAGTCGTTGTATTAACTTACATTACAGGGGCTGGCAGGTGGCATGGTGGTTAAAGGTGCTGGACTCCCACATGGCTGACCATGATTCGAGTCCTGGATCTGGTGACTTGCCTTCTCACTTTCTCTCTCTCTCTCTTACTCTGTCCTTCTCTAGTCAAATTTAAATCAATGAATAAATTTGAGAAATATAATTCTTTTTTAAAAAATTTACATTACAACCAACAGTGTAGGACAGTTCTCTTCTGATCACAGTCCCACCAACACTTGTAATTATTTAATTTTTAATTTTTTGCCATTCTGAATGAAGTTAAGTGCTATCTCATCCTTATTTGTATTTCTCTTATTATGAGAGATGTCAAGAATGTTTTTATATGTTTTTAGTCTTTCATATGTCTTATTTGGAGAGTTGTCCATTCAGCTCATTTTCCCGTCTTTTAATTAGATTGATATTTGTGTGTGTGTGTATGTTTTTTGAATTCCCTGTATATTCATCCACTCTAAGGATTGTCTTCTTGCTCTAATTATTGTTTCCTTTGCTATGCAGAAGCTTCTCAGGCTAATATAGTCCCATTTGTCTATTTTTGGAATTACACCCTGTGCTTTGGAGGTCTGCTTGGTATTTGCCTGCTCCAAGGTTTTCCAAAGTATTCCCTGTGTTTTCCACCAGTAGTTTCATAGTTTGAGGTTTTATATTTAGATCTTCAATCTATTTTGAGTTCATTTTTGTTAGTTTAAGAGATAGTAATTCATTGTCATTTGTCTGCAGGTTGATATTTTGTTCTTTCAGCACCATTTACTGAAGAGATTTTCTGTTTCCCACAGAATTATCTTTACCCTTTGTCTAGGGTCAGTTGGCTGTATGTTTTGGAGTATATTTGGGGGTTCTCAATTCTGTTCAATTGATTGACCTGGTTGTTTTTATGCCAATACCATGCTGTTTTAATAATCACGGCTTTGTAATATGTTTTGAGTTCAGGAAGTGAAATGCCTCCTAATTTAATCCTCTTTGGTCATATGGGGCCTTTTATGACTCCAAATTTTATTATTTTTTTTACTATTTCTGTGAGGAATATCTCTGGTAGTTTTATTGGAATTGCATTGAATTTGTAGATTAATTTAGGTAGGATCGACATCTTGATTATATTAATTCTTCCAATTCAGGAACACTTTTGTATCATTTTTAATTTCTTTTTCAAGTGTTTCATAGTTTTACTTATAGAGCTATTTGACATCTTTGGTAAGATTTATTCCTAGACATCTTATTGGTTTTGTTACTATTGTAAATGGGATTGCTTTCTTCAATTGTGTCTCAGTTTGTGTATTATTGGTGTATAAAAATGATATAGATCTGTGTATGCTAATTTTGTATCCTTTCACTTTACAATATTCATTTAGCACTCTCAGGAGCATTTTTGTGGATTCTCTTGGATTTTCTATGCATAGCCTCATATCATCACCAGATAGAGGTCATTTCACTTCTTCTTTTCCAATTCAGATGCATTTTGTTTGACTCCTGTCTTATTGCATTGGCAAGAACTTTCAGTACTATGGTAAAAAGAAGTGTAGAAAATGAGCAGCCTTGTCATGTTCCAGGGGAAAGCCAAAAGCTTTTCAGTATAATGTTAGCTATGAATTTGTCAGAGATGGCTTTTATTGTGTTGAGGAATGTCCCTTCTATGCTGATTTTGCTGAGTCTTAATCATGGAGGGATGTTGTATTTTATCAAATGCTTTTCCTGGATCAATTTATATGATTGTATGGTTTTGATCTTTTGTTTATATGATATATTAAATTTATTATTTTGTGTATGTTGAACTTTTTAGTTCTTCATAGTTCAATCTTGGTAAGTTATTCATGTCCAGAAATTTGTCCATCTAATCTAGGTTTTCTTGTTTGTGGCATATAATCATGCAAAGTATTCTCTGATGATATTTTGTATTTCTGCATGACAATTTTGTTTATTTTCTCAAAGAACCAGCTTTTGGTTTAGTTTATTTTTTGTATTATTCTTTCATTCTCTATTTCATTTATCTCTGTTCAAATCTTCATTATTTCTTTTCTCCTGACATTTTGTTGTTGTTGTTATTGTTGTCTTCCACTTCCCTGAGTTGTGTCTTTAGGTTGCTAATTTGCCATCTTTTTGCCTTTTTCCTTGTGGTCATTGAGAGCTATGAACTTCCCTCTCATGACTGCTTTTACTGTGTCCCATAGGTTATAAACACTTGGTTTTTTGTTATCATTAGTTTTTATGAACCTTTTTATTTTTATCTTAATTTCTTCTGTAGTTGTGAAGTCATTCAGAAGTGGGTTGTGTAGTTTTTATGTCTTTGTGTATATTTGAGGACTCATTCTGTAGTTGATTTCAAGTTTTGTTCCACAGTGGTTGGAAAAGTTGCTGGATATAGTTGTTATACATTTGAATTTGTAAAAGATTCTTTTGTGTCTTATCATGTGGTCAGTCTTCAAAAATGTTCCATTTGTAGATGAAAATAGGGTATATTTTGTTGTAGTAAAGTTAAATACTCTGTAGATTTCTGTCAAGTTCATTTCATGTATGGTATAATTTAGAGCTTGTATCACTTTGTTTATTTTTTGTATAGATGATCTATCCAGAGGAGACACTAGGGTGTTAAGATCCTCTATGATTATTGTGTTGCAGGATATCTGTCCCTTGAAATATAACAGTTTCTCGTTCATGTATTTAGGTGCTCCAGTGTTGGGTGTATATATATATAATTTGGAGAGGTTTTTCACTATGGGGGCATGTGCTTGCCAGAAAGACAGAGAGAGACAGAGAGACAGAAAGTGAGAAATCACCCTCCGGGGAGATGGCCATGCCGCAATCCCTTCTCCTCCATTTTCCTCTTGGGATCTTGGGCACGCACGCACACGCACCCGGTGTGAGTTTAAGTCACTGTGTCCAGGACTCAAACCATGGTCAACTACATTGGAGTCCAGCGACATAGCCATTATGCTAACTGCTGGTCCCTTGCATGCAAAGATATTTACAAGTGTTATGTATTCTTGTATTCCTTTTAGTACTATATAATGTCCTTCTTTGTCTCTTCTTACATCTTTGGTCTTAGAGTCTATTTTGTCTGATTTCAGTATGGCAACTTTAGCCTTTTCTTTGATTTCCACTTAGATGGAATATCTTTTTCCAGTCCTTCACTTTCAGTCTATGTATGTCCTTACCAGTGAGGTGTACTTCTTGTAAGTAGCATATAGATGGCTTCTTCTTTTTTTTTTTTTTTAGTTTTTTTTTTTAGTTTTTTTGTTTGTTTGTTTTTGTTTTTGGAGAGGTTTTTGCTATAGGGTGCATGCACTCGCCAGACAGACAGAGACAGACAGAGAGATAGAAAGTGAGAAATCACCACCCCAGGGGGGATGGCCACACTGCAATCCCTTCTCCTCCATTCTCCTCTCAGGATCTTGGGCATGCACGCGCATGAGCCCAGCTTGAGTTTAAGCCACTGGGTCCGGGACTCGAACCGCAGTCAACTACGTGGGAGTCCAGAGACATAGGCATTACGCTAACTGCCGGTCCCAGTAAGTATCATACAGATGGCTTCTGATTTTGTATCCATTCAGCAAGTCTGTGTCATTTAATAGGAGATTTTAATACATTAACATTCAGTGTTATTAATGATAATTGCTGACTTATCCTTGTCATTTTGTTAGCCATTTTCTCATTTTTTTTTTGTTCTCTCAGATGTCTTTGTCTCTCTTTAGTTATCTTGATCCAATATTCCCCCCAGTACATCCTCTCGAGCTGGTCTAGTATTGGTGATTTTTTACAGTTTTTGTTTATCTGAGAACACTTTTATTTGTTCTCCCCATTTAAAGTATATAGTATTATTTGTTGCAATTTTTTTCTTTTAATGTTTTGAATACATCTTCTCATTTTGTCCTTTCTTGCATTGTTTCCATGGAGAGATCTGATGTTAGCCTAATGGGATAACTTTTCTAAGTAACTTGACATTTCTCCCTTGCCATTTGTAGAATATTGTCTTTGTCTTGGATTGCTTTTATCTGGCTATGATGTGCTAGGGAGAGGATCTTTATGTGTTGATTCTATTTGAGGTCCTTTTAATTTCACGGGTCTGAATTTCTCCATATTTCTTTATATTTGGAAAATTTTCATATAACATTTTATGAAAGATATTTTCCATGCCTTTAGCAGATTTTCCACCTTCTAGAATACCCATTATTCAAATATTTGGGCATTTCATTGTGTCTAGAATTTCCTGTTCATTGTTCTCAATTCTTTTTCAGTTGGTTCTTCATTCTTTTTGGTAGTTTGGTTTATGTTGGAGATTTTTTTCTTCAAGATCAGAAATTCTTTCTTCTGCATGGTCCAATCTGCTATTAAAGCTTTCTAAGGAGATTTTGATTTCCTGTATTGTATTCTTCACTTCCAGAAGTTCTGTTTGATTCTCTTCTTCTTCTTCTTCTTCTTCTTCTTCTTCTTCTTCTTCTTCGGTTTTTGCTAAAGGGTACGTGCGCTTGCCAGAGAGACAGAGCAAGACAGAGAGATAGAAAGTGAGAAATCACCCCCAGGGTTGATGGCCATGCCACAATCCGTTCTCCTCCATTCTCTTCTCAGAATTTTGGGCACGCATGGACACACACCCTGCGTGAGTTTAAGCCACCAAGTCTGGGACTTAAACTTCGGTTGACTACATGGGAGTCCAGTGACATAGGCATTATGCTAACTGCTGGTCCCTGTTTGATTCTGATTTAGGTTGTGTATTTCTTTATGAAATTCCCCTTTCATGTCCTGAAATGATTTTTTTTCATTTCCTAGAACTGATTATCTATTTTCTTTAGCATTTCATTAAGTTTTGTCACAATGAACATGCAGAATTATTTTTCTGACATTTCTGTATATTCCTCTGTGGTGTCTATTTTTTGTGAGTGGCTACTGTGCTCACCTTGGGAAGAGTTGCCTCCTTGTTTTTGTATATTTCTTTGAGGTCTTTGCTGTTTTTTTTTTTTTTTTTTTTTTTTTTTTTTTTTTTTTTTTTTTTTTTTTTTTTTTTGTCATCTGATGTAGTATTCATTTTCTCCTATTTAGTATAGTATATTTCTGTAGTATTGGAAGATGAAATGTCATCCTTAGTTCCTATGAGTGTTCCTATTGTAAGACTGTGTCTCTGAGATCAGAAAGTGCACATGCTGGTGTACCAAAAGTTTCAAAAGTATTTGTTGTTAAACCAAACAAGGACATTACAAGAAAGAAAACTTCAGACCAATATTCCTGATGAATATGTATGCAAAAATTCTCAATAAGATACTAGCAAATCATACCCAACAACACATTTAAAATATTATACACCATGACCAAGTAAACTTTATTCCAGGGATGCAGGAGTGGGCCCACATATGCAAAAACAATAAATGTAATATTTCACATTAACAGAAGGAAAGATAAAAACCACATGATCATATTAATAGATGCAGAAAAATCATTTGATAATATACAACATCCCTTCATGATTAAGACTCTCAACAAAGTCAGAATAGAATAAACAGTCTTCAACACACTAAGCCATGTATGACAAACCTATACCTAACATCATACTGAATGGGGGAAAGTTGAAAACTTTTCTATTAAAAACTGGAGTGAGACAAGGGTGCCCATTTTCTCTACTCCTCTTCAACTTTATAGTGGGAATTTTAGCCAATGTCATCAGAGAAGTGAGGAAAATAAAATGCACTCACATAGGAAAGGAGCTGAAATTACTTTTATGTGTAGATGATATGATTATATATATACAAACACATACATATATATACATATATATACATACATATATATGTGTGTATATATATGTATATATATAGAGAGAGAGAAAATGGAAAAGAAGCCACAAAAAAACTTTTAAAAGTTATCAATGAATATACTAAAGTGATAGGTTACAAAACCAACATACAAAAATTCATAGCATCTGTATACACTAACAATGAACAAACTTACATAAAATTGAAGAAAGTAATTCCATTTACAATAGCCACAAAAAATACAAGATACCTATAAATAGACTTGACCAAAGAAGTGAAAGACTTCTACCATAAAAACTATTAAAACTTAAACAAGAAATTGAAAATGATACCAAAGAAAAAAGATAGATATCCCATGTTCCTATATTGGAAGAACTGATATAATCAAAATGTCAATCCTACCCAAATTATTCTAAAAATTCAATGCAATTCCAATCAAACTAGCAGAAATATTCCTCACAGAAATAGAAAAAAATTATAAAATTTGTCTGAAATAACTAAAGGCTTCATATTGCCAAAGCAATATAGTGCAAAAAGAATAAAACAGGCATCTCCATTCTCAAATCAAAATACATTACATAGTTGTGATTATCAAAACAGCATAGTATTGGCAAAAATATAGGCAGGTAGATCATTGGAACAGAGTAGAGAACCCGGGAATAGACCCCACCACAACACACAGCCAATTGGTTTTTGACAAAGGGCACTTGAAAATCCAGTGAAGAAAAGAAAATCTCTTCATCAAATGGTGCTGGGAAAGCTGGATATACACCTGCAGAAAAATAAAACTGGACCTCTATCTCACACCATTAACAAACATCAACTCAAAGTGAATCAAGGATCCAAACATAAAACTTCAAACTATAAAACTGCTGGTGGAAAACATAGTGGAAACTCTTGAAGATAATGGAGTAAGCAAAGACTTTTAAAATAAGATGCCCATAGCACAAGTGATAATCCTGAAAATAGATAAGTGGGACTACATCAGGCTAACAAGTTTCTGCTCTGTCAAAGAAAAAAAAAAAAAAAACAATAACTAGAGTGAAGATACAACCCTCAGAATGGGAGAATATATTTACAATTTATGCCTCAGACGATGGACTGATAACCAGAATATACAGGAAACTCATGCAGCTTACCAGCAAAAATAATAATAATAATCAATCCAATTAAAAGATGGGAAAATGAACTGAACAGACAAGTTCCCCAAGGAAGACAAATGAACAACCTAAAAGCATGTGAAAACATGCTTGACATCTCTTATCATGAGGAAAAAGCAAATCAAAACCACAATGAGATACCACTTACCCCCAGTCAGAATAGCTATATTTTTTAAAAAGATGAAAAAAAAAGTGCTGGTGGGGCTGTGGTGAAAAGGGGACTCTCCTATACTGTGGATGGGGATGTAAATTAGTATAACCACTGTGGAGAACAAAATGGAGGTTCTTCAAATTTTGCAAATAGAACTACCGTGTATTCCAGTAATTCCACTCTTAGGTATCTAGCCAAAATATAGGACAACCCTCAGTCGGAAAAACACAAGAACATCCATGTTATTGCACCATTGTTCACAATTGCTAGGACGTGGAATCAACCCAAATGTCCAATAATAGGTCAGTGAATTAAAAAAAAAAAAAAAAAAAAAACAGTTACACATATACCCTGAGTAGTAACTCACATATACCCTGAGTAGTAACTCAGCTACAGAAAATAATGAGACCCTGACATGTGATACAATGTGGATGAATATGAAAGATGTTATGCTAAGTGAATCACTGAGACTATGAAAGACAGACATTGTATGTCTCTGCTTAATATATACCAAATATATTCACTGTGCAGCAGAAACTGAGTCTGGAAGGCATAATAGCATGGAGGGCAACTGTAGTTACTAGAAACTGTACAGGAGGGTATGGGTAATAGGGAGTGCGTAATGGGAGGAAGGGAGGGAATGAGGGAAAAATAAATAAACAAAACTCTTAATAGACACAAAAATTAAAAGTTAATTGTTGATAACAAAAAAGTTTTTTAACTTTTACATATTTCAATTTGTCTGTTTTTGTTGTTGTTGCTTGTTCTTTTACTATCCAAAATGAATCATTGTTGAAAGCAATGTTATCAAGCTATGTCCCTATATTTTCTTAGTTTTATGGGTTTAGATCATACATTTAGGCTTTTGACCCATTTTGAGTAAAATTTTATGTATGGGGTAAGTAAGAGTCCAGCATCATTTTTCACATGTAGATACTCAATTTTCTCAAGACCTTTTATTAAAAACATGGTCTTTTATCCGATAAATGTGCTTAGCATCTTTGTTGAAAGCATTTAATTAGATATGTGAAGATTTATTTTTGTGCTTTCTATTGTATTGCAACAATCTATGAATTGATCTTCACATCAGAACCACACCATTTTTGATTACTTTAGTTTTGTGGTAAGATTTTATTTAATTAATTTATTTTAAATTCATTCACTGAACACATGTCTGACTTTAGGCATGAAGCTCTGTGTAGAATAGCACTTAGCTGATGCTATATAATTTACTGTGGCCATTACATAGTATTTTTTAACATATTTTGTTAATTTCAAGGAAAACAATTTTAGCTTTAATAAATCAAAATTTAAAAAATGATAAGAGAGCTTTGCTTAAAACTTAAAGCCAGGAAACAGGTTAGGATTCTGTTCAAATAGTAGACACATGAACCTATCGGTAGCTCAAGAAAAGACAAAAATCCTTAAATATGGAAAACAAAGTATATAAGAAAATCAATAATATTTTACTCACAAGTCATAAGATTCTATTTCACCAGTTCAGTCTCATGTACTTAATCTATCTTCTGTGTGGTCTGATCTTCCTGTATAAATTCTGGAACATAACATTCAACTTCAGACTTGTCCCTACCATTAAGTTGGCCATTTTCTTGGTTGTTTTTGAACTCTTATTTCTGTGTGTCTGTATTTAGTTTTTCTGGTATAACACTTCCATCAAAACTTCTTGGAGAGCTGGTCTGGTGTTGGTAAATTCTTTCAGATTGTGTTTATCTGAGAATGTCCTTGTCTTTTCTTTCCATATGAAAGATAATCTTGCCAGGTACAGTATTCATGGTTGAAATTGTTTTTCCCTTAACACTTTAAATATATTTTCCCATTCTTTCTTTGCTTGCATTGTTATAATGAGAGGTCTGCTGTTAACTTGATGAGATACCCTTTGTAGGTAACTTGATGTTTCTCTCTCGTAAATCTCAGTATCTTGTCTTTGTCTGTGGTTTTGGTCAATCTGGCTATAATGTGTCTTGGAGAAGATCTTCTTTGGTTTATTTTATTTGGGGTCTTATCTATTTCTTGGGACTGGATCTTTGAATGCCTCTCTAGGTTTAGAAAGTTTTCTTCCAGTATTTCATGGAATATATTATCAATGCCCTTATTATCCTCTGCCTTCTGGAATACCAATTATCTGAATGTTTGGACATTTAATGGTTCTAGTATTTCTTGTATAATATTCTCATTTGGAGGGGATTATTTTCTCAGACTTTCCATCTATTTTTTTTTTGATACTGTAAGCTTCATGAGATCTCCTTTGGGTACTATTTGCCTGGAATATGTTCCATATTTTTGTATCCTTTCACTTTCAACCCATGTGTCCTTAGATCTAATAATAAATCTCTCATAGATATCATATAATTGGGACATGCTTTTTCTTTAATTGTCAGAGGATGTGTGTGCTCACCAGAGAAAGAAGCAGAGACAGAGACAGAGAGAACCTCTCAATGAGGTATGGTCACTCCACAGCACCTTCTCCTTCATTTCTCCATTTGCTGGAATTTGTAGAAAGAACACACATACATGCCTGGAATATTTTCAAGCCACTGGGGCTAGGATTATAACTATTGTCACCCATGCAGAATCCAGGTCATTTAACCACTAGCCTATGGAGACAGCCCACCTCTTTTCACCCATCTGACAGTCTATATCCTTTTATTGAATAACTTGTTCATTTACATTAAAAGTAATTACTAAAAAAAAGTTATTTTGCCATTTTGCTATTCTTTTAGACATCTCATAGTTTTTGTTCATTTATTCTGTTTACTTGATTTTTGTAATTACATCTTTTAATTTTCTATTTCTTCTTCTGTATTTTCTAAATTTTTTTCCCAACTATCATGGAGATTACATATAACATCACCAAATTACAACAATTTTCAATTGACACCAATTTAAATTCAATAGCATATAAAAGTTTATACCTCAATAGTGTCATCTTTCTATTTCTATTATTGATGCTTCAAATTTAATGTTTATATTTTGTTTATTCATTAACAAACATTTATAATTACTTTGTATAAAGATGTCTTTTAAATCTTATAGTAAACTAAAAAATAAAATTACAAACCAAAATTACAATAAAACTGTTTTTGTATTTGCCATTGTATTTTTAAATTATTTTTTATTTTTCAATTATTTTTATTATTATTCATACATTAAATGGCTATACATCATTTAGATTGTGAAGATACTTTACCCAGCATGATATACACCTCAGTCTAGCCTAGTTGAGATCACCATACACATCCTTGTCAACAGATAATAAATCTAATCTGTGTTTCACAAGTGTTTTTATCTTTACTGGAAATCCTTATATCTTCATTTGATGATGAATTACTAGAAAATGTCCTTCCATTTCAATTTGATGGATAGATACTCTTTAGCACTTTTTTGTAGGTCAGATTCAGTGGCCATAAACTTCTCAAGATTTTTTAAAATATGGGAATGTCTTAATTTTATCTGTTTGTAAGGACATTTTTACCAGATTAGAATTCTCACTTAATTTTTTTTTTTCTTTAAGCACATAAATGTTATTCTATTGCATTTGGTCTGCAAGGTTTCTGGTAAGAAATCAGCTGATAGTCTTATTGTGCATCCATTTTATGTGATTAGTTGCTTTTCCCATGCTACTTTAAAGACTTTTTGTCTTCACCTTTGACCAATGTAGTTCAATGTATTTGGATATGCATCCCTTTAGATTTATCCTACTTAGAAGTTGTTAAATTTCTTGCATTTATAGATTAATATATTTCATCACATTTGGAATGTGGGGGCCATAATTTACTCAAAAACTATGTTTGCCTCATTCTTTCTCTCTTTCTGGGATTTTCAAAATGCTCATATTGTTACACTTGATGATGTCCTTTACATCCTCAGACTCTGTTCATATTTCTTTGCTCTTTTTTCTTTCTGTCCCACAGACTCAATAACTTCAGGCCAACTATGGTAGCATTGTGGTAATGCAATGCAAGGTGATGCTAAGGCCACAAGGGAAGGTCCTGGGTTCATATTCTGAAAGCTTCCAGTACATGCAAGGTATTTATACACATGTGCATGTGATCCTATTAGACAAACATGTAAGCCAATGAAATAGAATAGAGAATATGGAAATAAATTCTCATATATAAGGCCAAATTATTTCAAACAACAGTAAGACCATTCCAATGGGTAAACACAGTCTTCAACAAATGATGCTGTGAAAAATGGATATTCACATGCAAAAAAATGAAGCGAAATAATTTCTTAACATCATACATATAAATTAACTAAAAATTAATCAAAGATCTAAATATAAATGTTGTAAGTATAAAATTCTAGACAAAAACATGACATTATATTTAGCAATAACTTCTTGGATGTGACACCCAAAATACAGGCAACAAAAGAAAAATTAATTAGTTTGGACTTCATCAAATAAAAAAATTTGACTCAGCCATAACTGTGTGTGCCAGATGGTGCTGCTTGACAGGCGAGGCCACATGAGAAGCCTGAGTTCAATTTCTAGTATGGTGGCATATGTCTGTAATCCAAGCTATTCTGGAGATTGAGGCAAGAGGATTGAAACATAGCAAGATCCTGTCTAAAATCATACATCCCATGGGCATACACACATGCATATTTTTAATAAAGAAAAAAAGTAATAAATCAAAAAAAACTATCAGCAGGCTTTAATAAGGCAACCCAGGAATGGAGGAAGTATTTACCAATCTGTGACTATATTAAAAGACTCCTATAACTCAACAACAAAAAGAGCAAATGACTGGGACCAGCAGTTAGTGTAATGACTATGTCGCTGAACTCCCATGTAGTCGACCACGGCTCGAGTCCCAGATCCAGTGGCTTAAACTCACGCTGGGTGTGTGTGTGTGCATGCCCAAGATCCTGAGAGGAGAGTAGAGGAGAAGGAATCGCAGCGTGGCCATCCCCTCGGGGGGCAATTTCTCGCTTTCTATCTCTCTGCCTCTCTCTGACTTTCTGGTGAGCACACGTACCCTATAGCAAAAACCTCTCCAAAAAAAAAGAGCAAATGACCCAATTTAAAAATAGGCAAAGGATTTGATATTCTCAAAAGAAGACAAAGAAATATCCTCTAAACATATGAAAAGATTTTCAATTACACTGATCTTTGAGGAAATGAATATCAAAATCACAAGATATCGCCTCACACCCATGAGGATGGTTTAACCTCCATTATCAAAAAAAAAAAAAAAGAAAAAACAAACAAAAAAAAAAACAATAAGTATTGGCAAGGGTATGGAGAAATTGGAACTTTTTGTATTGCTGATGGGAATGTAAAATGGAGGAGCCACTCTGGAAAAGAGTATGGCAGTCCCTCAAAAAATTAAACATCAAATTACCATATGGTCCAATAATTTTACTTCTGGGCACATACACAAAAGAACTGTAGGGCCAGGTCCATGGCTTAGCAGTTGAGGGAGCCAAATCTCACATGACTGACTATAACTCAAATCTCGCCCCCAGTGGTTTGAAAAATAAACCTGAGAGACCAGCAGTTAGCATAATGGTTATGTCGCTGGGCTTCCATGTGGTCGACCGCAGTTCGAGTCCCGGACCCGGTGGCTTAAAACTCACACTGGGCATGTGTGTGTGCATGACCAAGATCCCAAGAGGAGAATGGAAGCGAAGGGATTGCGGTGTGGCCATCCCCCCTGGGAGGTGATTTCTCACTTTCTGTCTCTCTGTCTGTCTCTGTCTGTCTGGCAAGCGCACGTGCCCTATGGCAAAAATCTCTCCAAAATAAATAAATAAATAAATAAAATAAACCTGGCACATGTGCATGCATGTGAAAAATCCTGACAGGATGAGAAATGGAGAAAATATTGCAGCATGACCATGACCCTTTAGGGGATACTTTCTTCATTTCCCTCTCTGTCTATGTTTCCCTCTCTAATGAGCACATGTGCCCTTTGACAATAAAAAATAATTTAAAAAAAAACATAAACAGAGATACATAAAAATACCTGTTTACAATGCATTATAAACAAAAGGTGGAAATAACTCAGGTGTCCATCAATATGCAAATGTATAAACACATGTGATATATAAGTATACCAGAATTTTATCCAGTCTTAAAATGTAACTCAGCATTACTTGTTAAGATTACTTTCCCAATTGAATGGTATTAGCATCCTTGTTGAAAATCATTTGGTCATATATGTGAAGGCTTATTTCTTTGCTCTCTGTTCTATCCTATATTTTTCTAATTCATTTATTCAGTATTTTGACACATGCTACAACATGTATGAAACTTGAAGATAAGATACTAAGTGAAATAAGCCCAAAATACAAGTATGAATACTGTATGATTCCACTTACATGAGATACCCTGAACAGATGAATTCATAAAGACAGAAAGTAGAATAGTGGATACCAGGGATGTGGGAGAGGAGAGTAACATGTGATTGTTTGATGGGTATAGTTTCAGTTTGCATTGATGAAAAAGTTCTAGAAATAGTAGTGTATTTTCACAGTTAAGTGAATATATATGTCACTGAACTGTACACTTAGAATGGTTAAAATGGTAAGTTTTATATTATTTATATTTTAGCACAAATTTTAAAATATATATACAAATGAATTAATGGAGATTTCATGATACCTCTATCAATCAAAATAGTTGATTAACCAAAATCTCAGTAACTTGATTTCTGGAAAGGAAAGCTCCTTGGAAAGCCTTTACAACTAGTGGATCATAAAACATGGAGAACTATGAAGCCTGCAGGTGGCATGGTGGTTAAGGTACTAGACACTGCCACATGGCCAACTGCAGTTTGAGTTCCAGACCTGGTGGCTTGCTTTCTCGTTTTCCCGCTCTCTCTCTGGACAAATTAAAATAAATGAATAAATAAATAAAATTAAATCTTTTTTTAAAATAGAGAGAACTATATTCTCCTAAGCAGTTGCCAACAGGTTTTAGAACACTAAACGATGTCCTATGTTGCTCATTCAATGAAGTCATGGAGTATTGGGCCAAATAAATTCTTTAATATTCACCAATAATTTGGTTTAAAGGTATTGAAAAGTAGTTGAGGATCTGAATTCCAAATGCCATATGACATAGGTGGAAAATTCAAATCCTGGCCTCTAATTCAGTCACCATAATTATGATCATTGTCATCTCTACTCAGTTCCAGGACTGGCTGTTTTTGGAGATAACAGGACAGCAGTGTTCTCAACAACTTTATCCAGAGCATCTGCTCTTGGCTCCACGTGGACAACAGAAGCAGAAGTTCTGTTTCTGTGTGAATTAGGTGGACGTTAGTGCTTCTAATGTAAATTCTTAAAATACCAATTGAATAAATTTAATACTACAAAGATAAGACTGAAAATTAAACTTACTTATATTTCTTTCCCTATTGCTATAATTTTTGTAGAGAATTGATAGGCTGAGGAAGCCATCTATATTCAACATATATTTATGTTTTCTATTATTCTATTTCTGTTACTATTTTCCAGGCACTGTGCTTAAAACTATGGTGAAAACTTTAGAAAACTAGTAATAGCCTTTCTCCTGTAAAAGCTCTGTAAAAATACAGGATAGAAGACCAAAAATTATAATATAGTGTGCTAAGTGTCATGATAGGGTAAACACAAGCTATCAAGAGAACACAGAGAAGGATCATTTAATTCATTGTAATGTGAAGGGTCTTGATGAATAAGAGGGGGACAAGCTAACACGGAAGGAGGATAACATTACAAGCTAAGGGAACACCAATAGTAAAATCTCAGCACCTGAGAACATGACACAGAAAGGAAACTATAAAGAATGCATGCAGGAAGTAACACTAGAAAGAATTCAATGGTCAAGTAGGGGAAGACTTCTTATTACAGGTTAAACATTTAGAACATAATCTTAAAGGGAAATGGCAGTTGAATTTTAGGCAGGAAGTGGCAAGAAAAAATTTTCTATTTTAAAATATTGCTCTAGTAAGGGAATGAAGTAGAGGAAAACAAGATAGAAGTCAAGGAGATCATGCTATGTGGATGCTGTAAAAATATGTGCCTAGATTTTGAGTCAGTCAATCTAGGTTTACAACAGAGAGGGCTGAATTAGAAGAGACTGAGAAAATTACAGAAATATTAGGTCATCAGGAAAGTCATGATGTATTTTTCTATGTTTTTCTATGAAAAAATGTGTCATGATTTTCCCGACAATGACCCAACATTTAGTTGATAAAACTGACATGACTGAATATTGGAGTTGAGGGACAGGAGGACTTAAATTTCTGGGTTAAATGAGGGAAGAGAAAAACAAACACTGGTTTAAGAAAAAAAAAGAGTGGAGCAGATTGAGGACTAAGTATGGTTTAAGAAGAATGGTAGAGGATGAAAGACTGAAGAACATAAAAGTATTAAAAATTGTAATGGACCCTAGAGACAAAGTGGAAAGAGAGTGTGGGAAGATAAGAGCAAAGAAAATTGGGGGGTGGGGGGATGGAGAAGTAAGACACCTGTGGGACACAGATAAGGTTTATTATCTGTTGACGAGAATGTGTATGGTGGTCTCAACTGGGCTAGACTGAGGTGTATATCATACTGGGTAAAGTCTCTTCACAATGTAAATGATGTATAGTGATTTAATGTAATATATATATGATTTCTGAATAGCTATGCTTGTAACCCACATCAGGATAAAATAAATATGTTATAAAAACATGGGAAAAAAAAGAAAATCACATGTGTGTGAGTTCCAAAGATCCCAGGAGGAGAATGAAGAAGAAGGGACAGTGATGTGGCCGTTCCCCAGTGGGCTGATCTCTCACTTTCCCTCTCACTGTGTCTGTCTCTCTTCAACAAGCGTACATGCCCTAAGGAAAAAACCTCTCTTAAAAAAAGATATAGGAACCAAGTAGAAGGAGGGCCAGTAGTCAAAGCTGGAACAATTTGAGCCACAAAACAAATAATGATGGTACTAGATTATAACTCATAGAATTAAATGTCCATGAAAGCATATTGATACAAATAATTTAATGATTAAATAAATGAAGAAGGGACAGCTCTTCCAATTAACAATACAAATGAAAGAAACACAAAATTAGTATTACACCAACACCACAGTAATAATTATTGCAAGTACTATCCCACCAGTGGATGTTAAAATCAATGGACAAAGGTTTAAGGAGAAGAATGATGTTAACAAAGTCTCAAAGTATATCTCTAGAGATATTTATCAGTTAGAAAGTAACAAATTGTAACTTTTCAGTGGAGAAATTTGGTGGATATCACTTTAACTGAGTAGTCAAGTTGAACATCACTAGTAATAAGACTTAATGTCATATATCCTGTGATATAATGCAATGAGAAAGACACAAGAGCATTCTGTTGTTTAATAATAACGTGCAAACACATGCACAGTCTATCTGTGAGAAAACTTTGAACAAACTAAAAGTGAGAAATTCTGCTACAAAACTAAGCAGTACTTATCAAAATTATTGGGCTGTTGGAAAAGTCATGACACATTTTTGCATAGAAAAACATATAAAAATACATAATGACTTTTCTGATGACCTAATCTTATCACAAAAGGCGAGGAAGGAGTGAAAAACTGTTACAGATTTGAAGAGACACAGAAATTAAGTGAAATGTGTGATTTTGGATTGGATCCTGAAACAGAAGATGGACGTTTGTAGAAAAAATGGTGAAATTTCACAAAAATACACCAATAGGTTAGTAAATAGTATTGTATCAATGTTAATTTTCGAGTTTTGATCATTTTATTATACAATGATTTTGTAAGTTGTTAATATTAGAGCAAATTAGATAAAAGGTATATGTAAATGCTCTAGTTTTGCAACTTTTCTGCAAATTTTAAATATAAAATATTTTTTAAAATATGCATTCACTTCTGTTCTGGATGTAGTGAATTTATTCAAATCTAATGATATTTTGGATTATTCCCCTTAATACTAAACATTAAAGGTGTCTATAGAGGATTTTTTCTTTGAAAACTTCCTCCCCCTGCTACTATAAATTCTTAATTTATCTTAAAGAAGCAAGTAAAGTAGAAACAAGATACATATAAGAGAAGTCTAAAGATTTTAATAACAACATTTTATTAAATTATTTGTGGGATAAAGTAGGATGAGTATGTATCTGGCTGATCTGGCTGTATACATATTAAAATGTATACAACAATAAAAAATAATTATAAAAAAAGAAGAATGAGGGACCAGCAGTTAGCGTAATGGCTATGTCGCTGGACTCCCACGTAGTCGACCGCAGTTCGAGTCCCGGACCCGGCGGCTTAAACTCACGCCGGGCGCGTGTGCGTGCATGCCCAGGATCCCAAGAGGAGAATGGAGGAGAAGGGATTGCGGCGTGGCCATCCCCCCTGGGGGGTGATTTCCTGCTTTCTATCTCTCTGTCTCTGTCTGTCTGGTGAGCGCACGCGCCCTATAGCAAAAACCTCTCCAAAAAAAGAAAAGAAAAAAAAAAAAAAGAAGAATGATATATTCAATTTTAATAGTTTAAATGTTCTGCAGTTAATTTCAGACACACAATGGAGACAAATACATGCTGGAAATGTAGATAGAAGTAAAATCAGTTTATGAGTAGTCATAGTGCTTTGGGCTAAGTGGACAGGATGACAAATATCCTGGGGAGAAAAAGACATTTTTATTCTGAAACACAAGCCAATCAGCACTTCCCTAGAGCATTGCTACACCGAAGAAGTGAATGTTATCCACGGGGAGTTTCTTAGATGTAAAACAATTGAACAAATTATGAGAAAGGTCTTTCTTGATATGACCTCAGAAACAGAAATCATAAAAGAAAGAATTAATATATTTAAGTAAAAAATTTTAAATTTTATAAGGCAAATGAACCGAAGTTACAGGAAAACAATAGTAGGGAAAAGTCTGTAAATATCAATAATAATGTTGATTGTTAACTTCCAGCATTTAAACGGAAAGAACAAACCACAGTAACACTGCTAATTCAACAGAAGAAAGACTAATTACATAAGACTGAACTGGTGAAATAGAATTTTATGACTCTTAACTAAAACATTACTGATTTTCTTCTATTCTTTGTCTTTCAGATTTAAGGATTTTTTGGTTTCTTTTGAGCTGTTGATAGGTTCAGCAATTTGCTATTTTTTTCATTGAAACATAAACTTTTCTCTTTTCCTGACCACTCTGGAAATGGAAAATATTTGTGAGTATTCTTATTTTGTGGCAGGATAGTTATTTACATAAGTTCAATAATATCTGTTGCCTTGATTCAGAAATTGAAAATACCGATTATTGCCAGGTCTTCGACTGGAATGTCATATCTGAAGATATGACCAGAAACCTAAAGAACTAAGGTAGATCTCTAGTTCTTCTCCTGAGAACTGGTGATTTCAGAAAAATAAGAGAAATGAAGATTTTCAACTGATAATTCAGCCTCCAGCCCACAAACTTGAGTGGTAGGAAGCCTCTCAAGCCTTCTGTCTTTGTTTCTGTCTGTCTCTGCCTCTGACTCTGTCTCTGTCTTATTTTTTTGTAATTTTTTATTTTAAAAATTTTTTAAGGTAAAGTATTTTCTCAGCTTTCAGCCCCTCCTTTCCCTTTATCTTGTTAATAATCCCCTCTCTCCTTCCCGCCCAGGAGAGGCAAGGGACAGGCATTCAGAAGAAAACACATCTTCATGGCTCCTGCATGGTTTTCTACTTTTTGCTTTTTTAAAAAAAATAATTTTTAGTTTTTTTTAATTTTTTTCCTTCTCTTTTTCTCTGTTTCTTGGTTGTTATTGTTGTTGCTTTTGTTTTTCTCTCACTATTTCCTTTTCTTTTTCTTTTATCTCATCTCTCTGCTCTTCAATCTCCATTCACTGTGTTTCTAGACTGATCTAAGGGAACTATAGCCAAACATTCAAATACTATTAGGGTTAACATTTTCCTTAATATCTATTGAATATGCTGCACAAAGGGATCAAAATGGAATGGCAATGAGATTCCAGATCACTTCTTTCTGCATGCTCCTGAATATTCAGGTTGAACTTCAAGTTTGGGAAGAAACACACCATCCATCAAATGACTAGAAATCACTACAGGGCCACAAGAAACATGGGAAAGCAAGAAAATACCTCTCCTCCCAGAGAAAAGAATAGCTCATCTTCATCAACATACAGTTCAATGGAAATCATGGTAATGTCTGATAAAGAATTTAGAATATTCATAATGGTGAAGCTAACAGAGATGGAAGAGAGACAATGAACTGCAGAAGAGAAAAGAGAAAGGAGCTGAAGAGTTCCAGAAGGTGAGGAAATTCTTGCAAGATCTAAAAGAGGAATTACACACTTTAAAAAAGAATCAAATGGACCTTTTAGAGATGAAGGATATAATACAGGAAGTCAAAATCTCCCTTGAAAGTATTAAAAGCAGAGTAGATCAAACAGAAAATAGAATCTCAGACGTAGAAGAGAAAATTGCTGGCCTAGAAAAATGCACTACAAAGACTGAGAAAATTGCCCCCCAAAATGACAATACTATATGAGAAATACTAGATACCATCAAACATCCAAACATCCGGATAATTGGTATCCTAGAAGGTGAAGAGACTCGTAAGTGCATTGGTAATCTAGTCCATGAAATCCTGCAAGAAAACTTTCCAAACCTAGAAAGTCACTCAAAGATCCAGTCCCAAGAAATACAAAAGACTCCAAATAAAATCAACCCAAAAAGATTGTCTCCAAGACACATTATAGCCAGACTGACCAAAACCACAGACAAAGACTAGATACTAAGATTGGAAAGAGAAAAACATCAAGTTACCTACAAAGGATATCCCATCAGGCTAACAGCAGACCTCTCATCGGAAACAATGCCAATGAGGGAAAAATGGGAAAATATATTCAAAATGTTAAGAGAAAAGCAATTTCAGCCAGGAATACTGTACCTGGCAAGATTATCTTTCATATGGGAAGAAAAGGCAAGAACATTCTCAGATAAACCAAACCTGAACGAATTTACCAACACCAGATCAGATCTCCAAGAAGTTCTCAAGGGTGTGCTATATCAGGAAAATTAAATACAGACACACAGAATTAAGAATTCAAAAACTAAGAAAATGGCCAACTTAATCATAAGAACAAGTCTGGAGCTGAATATATTATATCCCAGAATTCAATAGGGAAGACAGAACAACAACAGAAGATATATTAAGTACGTGAGACTGAACTGGTGAAATAGCATTTTATGACTTTTGACTAAAACATAGCTGATTTTCTTCCAGGCTTTGTTGTCTGGTTTTAAGGGTTTTGTCTTCTCTTGAGCTGTTGATAGGTTCATGTACCTACTATTTGAACAGAATCCTAACCTGTTTCCTGGCTTTAAGTTTTAAGCAAAGTTCCTTAGAATTTCAAACTGCTTTTCTTGAAATTACCAGCTGAACTTGCTATTGAAAGTAGTTAGATGATAAATGCATGACAACTGTAAACACCAGAGATAGTGTGAGAAGAGGGTGGGAAATGGCAGACGGTCAGACATAACGGTATATATATATATATATATATATATATATATGAAACTAGAAATGAAAAATTAATGATGATAACATGCATGATTAAGTCACTATGCAGTATATTCTGGATGGGAAATCACATTTTGTATGCTGTGATGATGCTTAGGGGATGAATGTAAATTAATTTTAAAAGGTTTCAGGGGAAAAAAAACATGAAAATTGTTTTACTTTAAATTTAAAAAAATGCATTAAAAATACCTATTTGATAACTGCAGTAAGTTATATAGCCCCAGCTCGGTGCTACTTTATAATATGTTCATTCTACTGACTGAGGTTTATGCTTAAAGTCACACTTGTGTTCATGGATATGTATATATCAGCTGCACTTGCTATTCAACATATTTAGATTAATTAATTAAGACATAGAAAGCAACCATGGATACCAGAGACAGTGTGGGAGGAAGACGGGAGATGGCAGAGGGTGAGAGATAGGGAATCAAGGATAGGAAAAAAAGCAAAATATACAGGAAACAAGAAATGGGAAATTATTTGTTGATGATAACACATATGTTGATGTGCTTGATTGAGCCAATATACAGTGTATTCCAGATGGAAAATCTCATTTTGTATGCTGTAATGATGTTTAGTGAATGAATGAAAATAAATAAATTCAAATTAAAAAAAAGAACTAAGATAGATCTTAAAAAAGTCAACAGAAGCTCTTGGAAAGATTGGCTGGTACCATAAACTCTTCTGCCTGTCAGGTAGGTAAAGAATGTCACTTTCTGACAGGCCCAAAATACTCTCAAGTACAGCTAATTAAAGACACAGTCAGATGGTGAGTTCCTGACTTGACTCAGTATCCTTTTTTTAAAAAAAAGAATCTAATCTAAAGTTCCTTATAAAAGGTTCCAATAAAACCAGCTAAATCAATTAGTATTCTTATGGGGCTTTGTGCAAATAACAGACCAAATTGAGACTAAACTTTTTTTTTGAAACTAAGTTAGTTTATATTTCTCTTTAGTAAAAGGGGAAATAGAGAGAGAGAAAAGAATGTTTCAGAAGAAAATTACAGTGCCTTCGTTACTATATTTTAGCTTTGTTAATATCTTTTTTAAAAGTTTTTAATATCTACCTACTGTTTGAACAAAATCCTAACCTTTTTTCCTAGCTTTAAGTCGCAAGCAAATTTTACTTAACATTTTTTATTGTGATTTATTAAATTAAAAAAAAACATACCTACTTAAGGCTGCAGTAAGCTATATAGCCTCAGCTAAATGCTACTTTATACTAATGTTCATTCTAATCAGCGATTTTTATGGCTAAAGTCAGACATGTTTTCATAGATAAGTTTATATCAACTGTACTTACTATTGATAGTATCTAGTTAAACTGAGGTCTTTTGTGAATCAATAAAATGTGATAAAAAAGGATATTTGGAACAGACAAAAATGTAAAGGGATAGAAAATATGAGCATATACTTGGGTCTTACAAAACAATAGATAAAATGGAAACATCTAATTTTAAAAGAGAAAAAAACATGAATAAGCAACACATAAGCAAAGAAACAGAAAAGGACAACAAAGTGAGGAAAACTAAAATTATCACAAGAAATCAAAGAAACAACAATGAGATCTCTTTGGGGAGTTATAAAATTGGAAAAAATAAATTACACTATAATATCCAGTATTAGAATGGAGATGGAGAAACAGACCCTCTCAGAAGCTATTTTCAGGAGTGTAAGCTGATTTCTCTCAAGGACAATTTGAAAATATTCACTTAAAACAAACCAAATGCTTAGCCATTGCTATTACAGGTATCCTAGCTTATTCTTATGAAACAGACAAATAGGAGTAGATGTATGTATAAGCATGTTCATTACAACTTTATATTTGAAACCTAATGTCCAAGAAATGATAGTTAAATAGATAATGTTACATCAAAACAATGAAACTCAGAAATGATATATTTCCTAATGTAGAACGATGTCTTGTTTGAACATAGTTTTGCATTTATCTTGGGTATACTTAGGGGTATGACTGCTGGATCGTATGGTAAGTATATTGTCCAAAGTTTTGCTTTTTTTATACACCTTTGAATCACATAATATTTTTAAAGAATTATTTATCATATTTTATTTATTACTATTATTTCTTTAATTTGTTATAGGATACATGCATTCACCAGAGAGACAGAGAGAGAGAAAGAAAGTAAAATTAAAAAAAAAAAAAACAAAACAAAACAAAAAAAAAACAAACAAAAAAAACTCTCCAAAAAAAGAAAAAAAAAAGAAAGAAATCAAACCGCCTAGTCTGGAACTCAAACCACAGTCAGTTATGTGAGAGTCCAGTGCCTTAACCACCATGTTACCTTCTGGCTCTTGTCCAGTGATTTTTTTAAGCGCTTTTACAGGGTTAACTTTTAAATTTTTTTCTATTTATATTTCGCAAACGTATTTTCAATGTCTACCATGTGCAAAACTTGGGGCTAGGCTACATTTTTATGGTATACAAAGATGAGAATATACCAATTTCTGATCTCTAGGGATTTATATTTTACTTAGAAAGATGATTCATTATGTATAAAACTACTCAGCACTTCAGAAGAGCATTGTGAATCAAAACTACTATAGCAGATTAGAGAGCCTTGAGATCAGTGTAAATGTGGTAATTAGGAAAAGTTTGTAGAAGCGAATGAAACTGGGATCTGCACTTGGAGGTAGTATGGTCTGTTGTAGTGGAGACAAAGTATAACCAGGGGAGTAAGACCATTTGTGGAGTGCTATAGTTTGAATGTCCCCCAAAAATATAATTTGTTGAGCTGTTGTAACAGGATAAGAGGATGAAAACTTGATTCAATTATAATGTCAAAACATGGGGTCTTTGGAAAGAAATTAGGATTATGTCATTAGCATGGGGTTCCCATGATTGGTTCTAAAGGGCTTATAAGGAAAGGGAATGAACCAGAACAAAGAAACTTCTCAATAGCCCATTCTCTTCACCCTTGTGATATGATCAGGACTCTACAAGACACTCACTAGTTATGCTCCCTGCACCTGGGACCTTCAAACTCTGAGCTAAATAAACCTCAATTTTTATAAATCACACAGTTTCAGGTATTTTCTGTTATTAGGAACAAAATAAACTAAAAGAGGGAATAAGCAAGAGGACAAAGGCTTAAAGTTTGAAATGACTATGACATGTTAGGGTTAAAATAGAGCGGAACCAGCAGATGACATAATGGTTATGTCGCTGGACTCTCACATAGTAGACTGCGGCTTGCGTCTCAGACCTGGCAGCTTAAAATTTATGCTAGGCACATATACATGGGTGCCCAAGATACCGAGAGGAGGATGGAGGAGAAGGGATTGTGGCATGGTCATCCCCCCCCGAGGGGGGGGTGATTTTTTGTTTTCTGTCTCTCCGTCACTCTGTCTCTACAGTGAACACATGCACCTTATAGCAAAAATCTCTCTCTCAAAAAAAAAGAGAGAGAGAGAGAATGACCTCATCAGGATAAGACATTCCACTGGACCAAGGCCACCTTAAAGACTTACCAGCTGTGCATTGAAAGATTCTGAAGGCTGTTATTCACATAGATTCTGATGAAAATTCAGCCCTAGTTGGAACCCTTAGACTTGGAGATGAGGGAAGGAAGTTGGAGTGTCTTTGAACCTTCCTCTGTACCTTTACTCAGAATAGATCCATTTTTCTATTTTATGCATTTTGTTTGGCAACAGAATCCATTTGAACACGTTTTTTTTTTTTTTTCTTTTTGTTGGAAGCCATCTACTTTTGTACAAAGAAAGGTAGTTTGAAAAGGCTAATATTGAAAAAGTAATGAGAGATAAGTTCAAGTAAGTAGAATGGGGGTATAAGCTAGAGTACTTTGCTTCCAAGCTCTGTAGTTTGCAATGAGTCTTGAAGGACAATGTGTAGTCACATGAGAACTTGGATCAGGGTCTTGTTCTTGCTTTGAAAATAGCAGAAGGCTTAAAAAAAGGTGCATGCTGCTCCCTAGGGTTTCAGAACCTCTGAAAGAAAAAGTAGTTAAGGTTAGCTGTAAAGAAGAAATGCAGGGGACCAGCAGTTAAGGTAATGGTTATGTTGCTGGACTCCCATGTATTCGACCATGGTTTGAGTCCTGGACCCGGTGGCTTAAACTCACACCAGGCACATGTGCATGCATGCCCAAGATCCCAAGAGAATGGAGAAGAAAGGATTGCAGCGTGGCCATCCCCCTGGGGGGTAATTTCTCGCTTCTGTCTGTCTGATGAGCACACACGCCCTATAGCAAAAACCTCTCCAAAAAAAAAGAGAGAGAGATATGCAAGCAGAGAAATTCTTCAGAGCCTGAGGGCAAAAATAAATGGCTACTAGACAAAGTGGCTAGTAAAAAAAGAGAAGAATCCATGAGCATAGCCAATAATAAGCCCTGTGTTTTTGCTGACCAAAGGTTTGGAAGAATATTTTTAGGGTGGAATATAAAATATGAGGAAAAAATAATAAGTAATTCCAGGTAGGAGCAAGGAAAAGAGGACTGTGAAATAAAAAAAATAAATGAATCTCTAAAGAAAATACTACAGGTGTGCTCCCTTGCCTCACAAGATATTGGACATGTAAGGCATCATTCTTAACAAGGCAATGGGCAAACTATAACAAAGTGAAAAGCAGATGTGATAATACAGCTATAACTTATGAGAGTATTGCCTAGCAAATGAGCATAAATAGCCCCAACTCAGTCCTTGGTCATTTGCGGGTCATGCACAGCAGACAAAGAATGCATCACTAAGAAATTTTAAAATTCATGTAATAATACCCAGGTACTGCCTGCCAGGTAAAGGGTGCTCCAGTAATGGGTCTTTGTCAATCTGTCAATGACTTTATATGAAAGTCAGAGAGTGAAAAAAGAACACTATTATCAGGAATTCTACAAAAGCTATAAAATAATCATCAATCTCAAATATTCTTGGTGCAAAGCTAGAGTTCTCAAAAAATTTGAGAATAACCACAGTGGGACTGTGGTTACTCCTCATGTTTCTGAGGATATAACAAACCATAAAGAGACAACCCAGTTTCTTCCTGTAGCACCTCTGACAATAGAGTTAAAAATATTGGATTTTATATGTCTCTAGTTAACATTTGCTTTTTAGATAACCTCAGAATCCTCTGGGATTTTCTAGAACATTTGTAATGACCCATTAAGAATATAAAAACTGGGACCAGCAGTTATTGTAATGGCTATGTCGCTGGACTCCCATGTAGTCGACCACGGTTCCAGTCCCAGACCTGGTGGCTTAAACTCACGCCTGGTGCATGTGTGTACGTGCCCTGGATCCTGAGAGGAGAATGGAGGAGAAGGGATTGCGTTGTGGCTATCCCCCCTGGGGTGTGATTTCTCGCTTTCTGTCTGTCTGATTATCTCTGTCTGTCTGGCGAGCACACATGCCCTATGGCAAAAACCTCTCCAAAATAATAATAATAATAATAATAATAATAATAATATAAAAACCTTATTTCAATCACTCCCACATAATAACTGCATCTCCTGAGAGAAAAAAAGTATAAATGGACTTCCACTGAAACCCAAATTTTAAATGTTCCCAGTGCATATTGCCAAAGATTGTTCCCAGGAGGAAAATAACTATTTTAATGTCTATGGAAGTAAGTCTCTCAATAAGTTAACATTATATTTCACAATTAAGGAAACATCATTCAGCGTATTCTATTTTGGCACCTAATACTCTAATGTTGCCTCTTCCTCTCCTATGATGTCACAAACTGTTCTTCACAGCTCTACTACTGCAAGGTAAAATAAGTTTAGCCTGTGGGTTTTGCTAATGCATTAGTAGACTCTAATGAATCAGTGTATTGTTTGTTCTAGATAACACATTTCCATTTTAACAGTGACCTTCCAGAGAACTTTAACAGTGTTTTTCCAATTCAGATGGGCTCCAAACATTGACATAGAATGTTTACTAAACCTCCACTTTGTTAGAGAATTTGATGATGAACAAGACAGGCAGAGTTCTCAAACTAAAGATGACAGTGATGCAATGAGCATATAAGGGAAAATAGCAAGGTTTGTCCAAATTGTGGGGACAAGGTCAGGAAAATAATATTTTCTTATCTCAAAAATAATAAAACCAATGTAATAAGGTAAGGCTCTAACAAATAATAAGCACACAATGGGAAAAATTAATCACCTGAATAAACGACTCATCCTGAGAGATTATTTGTTAGGTATTAATAAAGTCCATAAAATCCAGTCAAGAAAACGAGAAAACTAGAAACCAATTAAGAGGCTTCTGTACCTACAAGCATGAAAGCAGCTACACTGAAGCAGGTATGAAAATTTGTGGTATTCTCTTACCATAGTCCATCCTGCCAGCACAGTAGAAAGATCAAGAAAAACCTTGAATTCCCAGTTTCTTCCTCTGGAGCCAAAGAGAAGATGGAACCATATATTAAAAATTTTGACTCTTCAAGGGGGCTTCCCAAGGTGCTGGCCTCTTGCCTATCTCAGAGTACTAATGGGATTCAGCATACTTCAGATGCCTGGGAGCCTCTGAGAACAAAAACATCATGAGCTAAGTGCTGTTTCTTCAGCGAACCTGTGATATGACAGACAGACACCAGAGGGAGCAAAAGATCATATGTTCCTTAAAAAAAAAAGGAACCAACTGATCCCTCTAATTACAAGATACAGTTTGTTGCCTGTTGATGAGGTCGTGTATAGTATTCTCAACTCACCTGGTGTGTAGCGTATACCGTGTTGGGTAAAATCTCTTTACAATCTAAATGATGTATAGTGAGTGAATGTATAGATAATAATTTTTAAAAAAGAATCTACAAACACAAGTCCAAAAAGACACATGCACAGAAAAGGATTGAGAGCTGTCCCCCGCCTCCTCCCCAAATTTCTAGGTAGGCAGATTGATAAAGGCCTTTTCCTATACAAAACCAATCTATAAAGACTGGAAGAAGTGGCTGATTTGTCAAATGTGTGGATACCAAAATAAAGTTCTAAGAAAGAAAAATGTTAAATGGCTAAATCAAAGAAAACAGTAAATCTCCAGAAACTGACCTACAATGGTGGTATACAAATTACTAGATGATGAATTCAAAATAGCCACCTTAAAAATGGTCATCAAGCTCAGAAAACAATAATTGAACAAAGTAATAATTTCAACAAAGAGAAAATAAAAATGAGGGGGAAAAAAGATGTTTTGGAGCTGAAAATTTCAACAACCAAACAAAATTTTACTAGATGGTTTTTTTAAAAAAGAATTATTTAATTTTATTTATTATTATTTTTGTTTCTAATTTGACCAGAGGGAGACAGAGAAAGAGAGAGAAAGGGAAAGTGAGAAATCAAGCCACCAGGTCTAGGACTTAAACTGCAGTTGGTCATGTGGGAGTCCATTGCCTTAACCATCATGCCACCTGCTGGCCCTTTACTAGAGGTGTTTAACAACAGACACAATTAAGCAAAAGACAAAATTAGTGAACATGAAGACAAGTTATTTGAAAGTATCCAGTCAGAGGAAAAAAAAAAAAAACAGAAAAGAATTAAAAGGAGTGAAGAAAGCCTAAGGGACCTATGGAAAACCATCAGGAGGTTCAATCCATACATTATGAAGTTTCAGAAGATGAGACAGAGAAAGAGAAATCATTTAAAAATATATGGGCTAACCAGTGGCTCACCAGTAATGCAACGCTGCAATGCTGGATCCACATGGAAAGGTTTTGAGGCCTCCCTCTATATGCTGGGCATGCATGTACATGCCCGTTATCCAAGCTGGCTGAGACTGGGGGTAGATTATGAAAGCCCTGTTGTAGGTACCTATATCTCTGTCTCTTTCTATCTCTTTTATGGAAGAAATAAATAAATGCCTTTTAAAAATAAGAAAAGAAAGAATAACACAAAACTTCCCAAATCTGAAGGGGAAACTGACATCGAGATTAAAGAAATTCAATGGACCCCAAATAGGACCCACAGAAGTATACACTAAGACATCATAAGCAAATTAGAAAAAATTCTATATAAACAGAGAATTTTGAAAGAAAGTAAGAGACAAGTGATTAATTGTGTAAAATGGAGCTCACATTTGACAAGTATTGGAATTCTCAGCAGAAACTTTACTGGCCAGAAGAGAGTGGGCTAATACATACAAATTGATGGTGGAAAACAATCTGCCAACCAAGAACACTATGTTTGGAAAAGTTAAAATTATGTTAATGGACACACATTGCAAGAAGATGTAATTTGTGATATCTATGACATAAAACGAGATGGAGGGCCATCTAGGTGGTATGGCGGTTAAAGCTGCTGGATCCTGCATAATTGACTGTGCAGTTCAACTCCTGCATCCAGTTCCTTGAAAAATATGCTGAATATGTGTGCCAAAATCCTGAAAGGAGAATGGAGGAGAAGGGATTGCGGCATGGCCATCTTCCCTGGGGTTGGGGGCAACCTTTCCATTTTCCCTGTCTTTCTCTCTCTCTCTCTCTCTCTCTCTCTCTCTCTCTCTCTCTGGTGAACACGCATACTCTATAACACATTTTTTTAAAAAAATTGGATGGAAATGAGAAAGTGTACTTTTTGTATATGACTGTTATTATTAGCTTAAAATACATTCTATAATTATAAGTGTTTTATTTAAGCCCCATGATAACCATGAATAAAATGCCTACAGAATATACATAAAAGAAATGAGAGAAAAATCATGTCACTACCAAAAAAAAAAGTCAGTGAAATACTATGGAAGGCAGAAACAGAGGAAAATAAGGAAAAACGAGGTATACAAAACAGACAACAATTATATATCACAGTGTGTTGTTTTCCCTATCAGTAAATACTTTCAATGTAAATGGGTTAAACTCTACCATCAGTAAATACAGTGGCTGAACTTATAAAAAATAAAAAGCAAGATTCAACTATATACTGTTCACAAGAGACTAACATTAGATTTAAGAACATACATTGGCTGAAAGTGAAAAGATGCCAAAAGGTATTACTTGCAAATGGCAACCAAAAGATAGCAGGAATAGCTATACTTAGAACAGACAAATTTCAAGTAAAAATCTGTTACAAGAAACAAAGAAAGGTACTATATAGAGATAAAAGGTTAAAATCACCAGAAAGATATAATAATTATAAATGTATATTTATCCAACATCAGAACACTTAAGTATATGGAACCAACATTGACAGATCTGAACAGAAAACTAGACAACAAAACAACAGTAGTAGATGTCAATATCTTGCTTCTAGTGATGGATAGAACATTCATACAAAAGATCAATAGGAAAAACAGAGAACTTTAACAAATGTACACACCAAATGGACCTAACACACATATACAGTAACAACAACAGAATACATATTTTTCTCAAGCACACATGGAATATTCCATTGGATAGATCACATCTAAGATCAAAAAACAAGTCTTAATAAATTTAAGAATAAAATGAAACTAGAAAATCAATAGTAGAAAGAAATTTTAAAATTTCAAAAATATTTGGAAACTAAACAACATATTCTTAACAAACCTTTGGGGGGACCAGCAGTTGGAGTAATGGGTATGACTCTGGACTCCCATGTAGTTGATCGCAGTTCAAGTCCCAAACCCAGTGGCTTAAACTCACGCCGGGCATTTGTGCATGTGTGCCCAAGATCCTGAGAGGAGAATGGAGGAGAAGGGATAGTGGCATGGCCATCCCCCCTAGGGGTGATTTTTTGCTTTCTGTGTCTCTGTCTCTCTCTGTCTTTCTGATGAGCACACATGCCCTATAGCAAAATATCCTCTCAAAAAAAAAAAAAAAAAAAAAAAAAAAAAAAAAAAAAGGCCCTTTGGGCCAATTGAGAAACCAGAGGTAAATATTTTGAGGCAGAATCTAAGTATAGCAGTAGCATACCACTTCATGATTTCAGAAGACATATGGAAGACCAGGTTGGTTCTTGAGTCAACCCATACATGTTGGTGCATGAGTGTGAACCTGTGATTCTGGCTGGCTAGGAAGACAGTGGGGAAGATTATGGCATAGAACATTCAACTTTGTTGAAGGTGCTTCTCTTTTAAAACTCTCTTGTTCTCTCTCCTCTCTCTCTCACAAAATAAATAAACTTTAAAAAATAAAAAGAAAATATTTTGGGTCAGCCCTGTAGCCTGGTGATTAAGGGAACTGTATTCCACATGAAAAACAGACATTTCCATGTGCATATATGTTCAAAATCCTGATAGGATGGAGAATCAGAGATGGGGTTGTGGTTTGACCATGCCCCACAGGAAGGTGCTTTCTCCCTCTTCCTCTATCCCTCTCTTCCTGTGTCTCTGCTGAGTTCCCTTTCTTCCTATCCCTCTGGTGAGTTCATGCACTCCTGGCTATTAGAAAAATATTTTGAGATAATTATTTGTTGAAGGTAACATGCATGGTAATATCTTTGAATGAGTTGATACACAGTGTATTCTAGATGGGAAAACTCATTTTGTATGCTGCAATGATATACAGTGGATGAATGTAGAATATATAAATTTAAAATAAAATTTAAAAAATATTTTAAACAGTACTTGATTATTTAATTTTTAATAAACATGTTAGTAAAAAAGAAGTAAAATATTTTGAGAAAAAGAACTCAGGAGATGCTGCAAAAGCAGTATTAAGGGGAAAGTCTATAGTGAAAAACACCCACATTAAAAAGGGAAATAGAGGTCAGCAGATGACCTGATGGTTAAGGCACTGGACTCCTACATGTCCTAATGCAGTTCAAGCCCCAGACCTAGTAGTTTGAAACTCACACTGGGTGCATGTGCATCCATGCCTGAAATCCTAAGAGGAGAATGGAGGAGAAGGAATTGCAGCAGGGTGATTTCTCACTTTCCCCCTCTCTGTCTTGCTTCAGGAAATGCATGCACCCCAAGGCAAAAAAAGCTTAAAAAATAAATAAATAAAAGTGAATAAATAGGGAGAAAAATCTCAAAATCAGCTAAACTGTACACTTAAAGTAACTAGAGAAAGAACAAACAAAGCTCAAATTAACAGAAGGGAGGAAATAATAAAGATTAGAGCAGAAACAAATAAAATAAAGAATCGAAAATAACAGAAAAAAATTTAAAGAATTTAGTGTTTTAAAAGTTCATCAAACATTTAGCAAGACTAAGAAAACAAAACTAGAAATGAAAGAGATGGCATTGCAATGGATGCCACAGAAATAAAAAGGACAATGTGAACAACTGTATGCCAATAAAATGGGTAACCTAGAAAAAAATGGATAAGTTCCTAGAAACACAACATACCTAGTCTGAATCATGAAGAAATCGAAAACATAAATACCTATAACCAGTAAAGAAATTGAATCAGTAATTAAAAAAGAAAAAAGAAAAGAAACTTACACCTAAGGAAAAACCAGGACCAAATGGCACCACTGGAGAATCAAACAATTAAAGAGTTAAGGTCAATTCTTCTCAAGCTCTTTCAAGTATTGGAAAGAAGGGAACACTTTCAGACTCGTTTTCCAAGACCAACATTACCCTTATACGATACCTAGACAAAGCTACTATAAGAAAAGAAAGCTATAGGCCACTGTCTCTGATGCAGATACATGAAAATAAACTTGATATCATTCTAGCAAAGCAAATCCAATAGCACATCAAAAGTATCATACACTATGATTAAGTGGGATTAATCCCTTGGATGCAAGAAGGATTAAACATATGCAAATCAATAAAATCGACACACCATATTAACTAAATGAAAGATAAAAGTCATATGATCATCTCAATAGGTGCAGAAAAACATCTGACAAAATTTAACATACTTTCATTTAAAAAAAAATCAACAAACTAGGGAGAGAATGAAATTACCTCACCGTAATAAAGGCCATATAATAAAAGCACATTGCTGGGACCAGCAGATGGTATAATGGCTATGGCGCTAGACTCCCATGTAGTCGACCGCGGTTCGAGTCCCAGACCCGGTGGCTTAAATTCACACTGGGTGTGTGTGCGTGCATGCCCAAGATCCCAAGAGGAGAATGGAGGAGAAGAGATTGTGGGGTGGCCATCCTCCCTGGAGGGTGATTTCTTGTTTTCTGTCTCTGCCTCTCTCTTTCTGGCGAGCACATGAGCCCTATAGCATAACCTTCTCAAAAAAATAAAATAACAAAATAAAAGCACACAGTTAACATTATAGTCAGCAGAGAAACTAAAATGTTATCCTCAAAAACCAAGAACAAATCGCTCTCACCACTTCCATCCAGTATAGTACTATAAGTCCTAGCCAGGACAATTAAGTAAGAAAAATAAATAAAAGTCTTCCAAACCAGAAAGGAATAAGTAAAATAAGTTCTGCCCACAGATAACATCATGTTCTTAGTAGAAAATCCTAAATATTCTCAATAAAACTGTTAGAACTGATTACTGTAATTAGTAAAGTTGCAGATAAAAAATCAACCTACAAAAGTCAGTTGTGTTTCTACACTAACAATGAACGATCCAAAAAAAGAAATTAAGAAAACAATCCCATTTACAATAACATTAAAAAGAATAAAATAATTAGAAATAAACTTAACAAAGTATACACTGAGAAATATAAAGTATTGAGAAAGAAATTAGAAACAAATAAATGGAAATAGAATAATGTTTATGGACTGGAAGATGTAATATTGTTCAAATTTTCATAACACCCAAAGCAATCTACAAATTTTGTGAAATCCCTATCATTTTGTGCAGAAATAGATGAATACACCTTATAATTCATATGAAACACAAAAGACAAAATATCTAAAATAATCTTGAGAAAGAACAAGGTTGATTTAAAAACACATTACAAAGCTACAGTAACTCAAAAAGTACTAGCTTAAGAACAGATATATAGAACAATGGAACAGAACTGAAAGCCAAAAATAAACCCATGGATCAACTGATCTTCAATAAAGGTGTCAGGAATATGCAATTAGGGAAATATTTTATTTTTGAGAATCTTAAAAATTATTTGATAATCACATGCAAAAGAAATAAAATTCAACTCTAATACTATACACAAAAATAAAACTAAAATGGATAAGAGACTTAGAGCAAGACCTGAAACTGTAAAATTCCTAGAAGAAAACATAGAAAGAAATCATTGTGACATTGGTCTTGGCAATGATTTTTGGTGATATGACACCAAAAGCACAGGCAACAAAAGGAGAAATAAACAATCAGGATACCACTGTGGTATATCAATCAGTCTCAGGTTGGTTAGTATCACTCAGTCCAAAAAGCCTGACTTTGGAAAAAAAAATGAGGAAAACGTGAGTTCCATGACCTGAGTAGCTGAAAACTTTACTCTTTGAAGCATCAATATTTTGAGAGATCTATATGAGCACCCAGGATTAAATTAACAGTGATATAGATACAACAAGGATACAGGAGCTGGAATAGATTTTGCGACTAGGGGGTCTTCTCACCCATTTCTACAAACCTCCACATATGTGTTTTCTATTCTATTTAAAGAAAAATTAAAGAGAAATTTATCCCTTTCATTTAAAGATGCCACAAAATTCAGAGATTAATTGTAGAGGAGTTTGGGCACAATAAAAAATAATAAAAGAAAAATGGGCAAAAAAGTATAAAATAATAAGGATGAGTAGAAAAAGGAAGAGGCAAAAATTCAGAGTAAATGTTATCCAGGAGTATGATTTTCTGAAGTTGGAACATGGATCACAAACAGGTTAGAATCATTTTTCAAATCAAGAAGTAGAAAAAGGACTCTTTTTTCCAAATTAGCCCAGACTGCAGAAGTGCAGTTTTCCCAAAAAATTTTCAACTAAGCTTTGTTTTGAGGATCCCCATTGCCAGTGGGACCACCCCTCTCCCCCAAGGCTGCATTTTGTATAATCACCGATGGTTTTTCCTCATATTTGTCAACCTCTAAATACCAAACTAGGAGAATATTAAAAATGAAAGGACCCTAAGAAACCATATGTCTATTTCAATTTTACATATGGTGAAAATGAGATCCAGAGAGTATATTAATTACTCAATGTTACACAGTAAATTCTTGGAAAAGCATCCTGTAGGCACCCTGACTTCTAGACCGGCAGCTTTCCCATTCATCCACATAGTAGAAATGTTGGTTTCTAATGAATATCTAATGCTCATTGGCATTTTGTTCTCCATTTTAATTTTCCAGAGAGAGAGAGAGAGAGAGAGAGGAGAGGGAGAGTGAGAAAGCAAGCCTCCAGGTCTGGGACTCGAACCATGGTCGGTCATGTGGGAGTCCAGCACCCTTAACCACCATGCCATCTGCCACTCCCTTAAATAGAGGTTTTTGCTATAGGGTTCATGCACTTGCTGGAAATACAGACAGAGAGAGAAAGTGAAAAATCATCCCCCTCCTGGGGGAATGGTTATGCCACAATTCCTTTGCCTTCATTCTCCTCTCAGGATTTTGGGTACATATGCACATGCATCCAGCATGAGTTTCAAGCCTCCGATCCAGGACCAGAATCACAGCCAGCCATGTGGTAGTCCAGTACCTTAACCACTATGCTACCTGATGGCCCCATTCTCTCACCTCCTTGAAGTCAAACATGTCTATATGGACTAATTCTGGCCAGTGAAATTTGAATAGAAGTGATATGTATCACAAGTAGTATCAAACACACTACTAGTCATTGCTTGACTCTCTAGACCTCCCTTTCCCTGCTATAACAACCAGAAAATACATTCTGAGATGTTAGAGCATTTGTAAGTTTGAAAACCTGAGTGACTACATAGGGCAAGACCCTATGAACCTTCATGAGACACATAGAATGAGTGAGAAATATATTTTTGTTTTTTTAAGTTACAAAAATTTATGGGGTGTTTGTTCTCACAGTCTAAACTAGACTATTCTGTGCAATTCATTCCCTATCATACTCATCTAGTCATTTTCTGCTAGGGCCTATTTGTATGATTGCAGCAGACACATTTTATGGTGGCTACCCAACCTATGCTCCTCTCCTCTCAGAACCTTCCGACCCACTCATAGGGATGGTCTCTTTTCTTAACCAGATCAATCTGAGTCACTCAGATTTTCTGTCTCAGGAATTTCAAAGTTGCAATTGAGAGAAAATTCATGGTTTGTTTTTGATCTCTGTTCTCCAGGTAGGGATTGACTTAAGGAATTTTGAATTGGAGAACTATGAAACTTATCAATGTTTGTATATATGCACACCAACAAGATGAAAGTTAACTGGGGGAGGAGGAAGATAAGAGAAGAAAGAAGGAAATGGAGGAGCAGAGAAGTGGGAGCTAATAAATAAGAATTAGATATGTCAGGAATGCAGAAATGAGAACTTCTACCAGTATTTCTACTGCTTTCTTGTTCCTGATTCCAGTACCTCGTGAGACTGAATGTCCTGCCCTTGGATTTTATGAACTGCTCATGTACCTTAAATATTATTACCTTTACTACTTAGTTCATTTTAAAAGGGTTACTGTATTAGACAAACTACATTAAGAAAGAATTTCTGATTCCTAGCTCTATGTCTTTCCCACTTGGAATCAATCCCCTAATAGGATGTGGTCATGCTACAATTTCTTCTCCTCCATTACTCTCTCTTGTTGATGTTTTGGCCATGCATACACAGGTGTATACCTGGTGTGTTTTTAATGCCACCAGAACTAGTATTTTAACCATAGTCAGCCAAGCGGGATTTGGCTCGCTTAACCATTAAGTCACAAGGCTGGTCCAGAAATAAATTTTGCCAAAAGAGATCTACATCCAAAAATATTTTTTCTTTGAAAAGAATGTAATGAATTATATTTGATGTTTGGAATTTTTAAAAGAAAGATCCCCTTCATGCCACTCCAACTGCCTTTGTCTTAATATGTCATTGATTGGCTTTTGAGTCTAAGAAACAGCATTAATGGCCCAAAGAAATGTGGTATATCTGTTGAAGATATTTTGTAGTTTTATCAACTGTACCAGGAAGAAATGTTCACCTGTTGAAATATCCATTTTGTAAGCCAAATAATAATGTGATTGAATGTATAAAAGAAAATGAAATGAAAAATAAATAAATGATTTTTAAAAAGTAAAAAAAAAAAGAAACATTTGTTATTGTAAATAATGACCTTGGTACACATTGTATTAGAGTAAGACACAATCATCTAACCAATGGCAGTTTGAAAGATGCTTAGAATTGTCAAAGCAGAAGATAAGAAATAAACTGAGAAAGCCAGTAGGTTGCTTAGTGATTACAACGCTGGACTCCCACAAGGCCAACAGTGGTTTGAGTCCCAGACCCAGAGGCTTGAAACTCATGCCAGGCCCATGTGTGTGCATGACAAAAATCCCAAGAGGAAAATGGAGGAGAAGGGATTGTGGCATGGTCATCCCAGTGGGGGGTAATTTCTCACTTTCTTCACTCTCTTTCTATTTCTCTCTGTCTCTCTGGCAAGCAAGTGAATTCACCCTATAGCAAAATTCTCTCTAAAAAAGAGAGAGAGAGAGAGAGAGAGAGAGAGAGAGAGAAAGAGAGAGAGAGAGAAAAGAAAAACAGAAAGAAAAAAGAAAGATGAAGGAGAAAGAAAAAAGAAAAAGAAAGAAGAAAGAAAAAGAAACATTCTGAAACTACTTTGTAAAATGTAATAAACATCATATTTTTATTTTATCAGATTTGTTTGGGATAGACAAAGACTACACTTGCTAAATTTAGGATACTAAAACCTGGATCTCTACAATATTCTTCATTGATAGGAAATATTTGGGTTGTGCAAAATTGCACATCAGTTAAGTAGGGTGAGTCTTATTTGGGGGTAGAGGTCAGGCTTCTAATAAGCTCACTCATCAAGAAGCTGGACTTAAAGGGGAAAACATCTAAATATCCAGAAATATTATTAAATCTGACAACTTTGTTTGGACCTTTGACCTAGCATTATAGGAAAAACATAATTTAACTAGTTAAATTTTCCTCATTACTTGGTTTCTTCTAGCAACTTTAAGCTTGGTCCTAAATTATAGAAAACTACCGATTTGATCATGGATAAATCCAATGAGAGTCAACATCTGACAATAAGGTAAAGAACACAAAAATGTCATATAGTTGAGAACTAAAATTAGGGAGCAATAGAACCTAGAAGCACAGTTAAGCAAACCACAAAATTACGAGATCATAGCATAACAACACACAATAGCATGTATATAGCTCTTAAAAATCCTGCACGAAACAACAAAAAATTAATTTTAACAAAACCAATTTACCTGTTTATTGAAACTGCCCAGTACATGTGATAAATATTAGAGTCCTACCTAAAATGTTTAAATGTTCAATGTTTTAGTATTTAAAGGAGAAATTCAATTATCCCTGACACCACCAAATCAATGAAGCTTTCATGTTCACTGGATGTGCTCTATTTGCCAAGCTTATTGAAGAAATAATTTAATTCAATTGAAAAAAATGTATTATCAGGGGACCAGCAGTTAGCGTAATGGCTATGTCGCTGGACTCCCACGTAGTCGACCGCGGTTCGAGTCCCGGACCCGGTGGCTTAAACTCACGCCGGGCGCGTGTGCGTGCGTGCCCAGGATCCCAAGAGGAGAATGGAGGAGAAGGGATTGCGGCGTGGCCATCCCCCCTGGGGGGTGATTTCCTGCTTTCTATCTCTCTGTCTCTCTCTGTCTGTCTGGCGAGCGCACGCGCCCTATAGCAAAAACCTCTCCAAAAAAAAAAAAAGAAAAAAAAAATGTATTATCAGAGGACCAGCAGATGGCGTAATGGTTACATCCCTGGACTCCCATTTAGTCAACCACAGTTTGAGTGCCAGATCTGGTGTCTTAAAATTCACTCTGGGAACATGTGTGTACATGCCCAAAATCCCAAGGGATTGTGACGTGACAATCCCCCCTCAGGGGTGATTTCCTACTCCCTATCTCTCTGTCTCTATGGTGAGTGCATGTGCCCTATCGCAAAAATCTCTTTAAAAAAAGTATTATCAAGGAATTACTATATACAAAAAATGAACTAGAGGCCAGTATGTGGGGGAGAGCAATATTCCAG
The DNA here is from genome assembly GCA_026018925.1 of Tupaia tana. Lineage (NCBI taxonomy): Eukaryota > Metazoa > Chordata > Mammalia > Scandentia > Tupaiidae > Tupaia > Tupaia tana. The sequence goes on along the minus strand of JAKSZU010000009.1, from coordinate 81,918,248 downwards.
GTGACAAAGGCATTGACTCTGGTCTTTAGTCAGGGAGAAGGTCATAGACAAAAAGTAAATAGTTGAAGAAAGATTGAGAAATGCTGTCAGAAAGAACTTCATTGTGATAAACAGCATGAATACAAAGAGCTGGGTTTTTTGTTTGGCCTCAGTAACCAAACCTCAGGAAGATCTCCCAGACCAGCTAATATTTAAGCAGATCCTAATGGACTAAGCAGGTGGAAGGCAGAACAATGTGATAAAAATGCATGGTAAGTTTAAACAAATCCAAATATTCTGGTGTAGCTAGAATATGAGATGATAAGAGATAAGACAGGGAAAGTCATTAAAGACAGCTTTGGGTTCCAAGATGAGCTTTTTATTTCACCCTACTGGAACTGGAGAGACATTAAAAGATTTTTTTTGTTTGTTTTTTAGTTTTGCTGTGGGATGTGTGCACTTGCAGGAGAGAGACAGAGAAAGAGAGAGATAACTTGAGAAATCATCACCCACTGGTGGGGATAGCCATGCCACAATCCCTTCCCCTCCATGATTCTCTTGGAATTTTAGACACACATGCTTACTTGCTTGGCATGCTGAGTTTTAAGAACCAGGTAGCAAAAAGTAGAATTTAGGGGCCAGAAGCTGGAGTGGTGGTTTGGGTGCTGGACTCCCATGTGGTTCACTGTGGCTCAAGTCTCAAACTAACAGCTTGCTTTCTCACATTACTTCTGTCTCTGTCTCTCTCTGATGAGTGCACATGCCCTATAGAAAATTTTTTTTAATTACAATAACAAAAATATTTCTTTTTAAAAAAGTAGAATTTAAAGACTAATTTGAATGAAAATCTGAAGTCTCTTGTACCAAATCTGGACCCTGGTGAAATGAAGCTCAAATTAATAAGGGGAACCATTGCAATAGAAAGAAGTAATAAATACACCTCTAGGGGAATGCACAGTAGGAGCATATTTCTCTAATATGAAGAAATAGAGTCAGTCCTACAAATGGCAAATGGAAAATAAACAGGCCAATTATATATTAGTTCATATATCCAATGTCCTCAGAAAAGGGTATCCCAGATATGTAAATTGTCCAGATCCTTAGAAGTCAAAATTTGTCCCTAAAGGTTTTTTTTGTTTTTTTGTTTTTTTTTTTTTTTTTTTTTTTTTTAATTGCCAGTCAGCACAAGCTCTTGCCAGAGAGTCAAGGAAACAGAGAAAGAGGGAGAAATCCTATCCCCAATGGGGCATATCCATGCTGCCATCCCTTCTCTATTTCTCTATCCTGTTAAGATTTGGGGCATGCACATGCACAAAAACCTGGCATACTTTTTTCAAGCCACCAGGGCCAAGATTCAAACTGCTGTTGTCCATGTGGGATTCAGCTTCCTTAACCACTAAGTTACTGGGCCAGCTCTTTAAAAACATTTTATAGGATTTTTTTTTCCTGGATGGACAATTTTAATTGTTCACTTGACAAATCACATTGTGAAAACATTGGAGATTGACCACCAAATTTGTCCTTAGAGTTTATGCCAGAAAAGTCTGACATACTGACATAGTCTGACTCCAGCTATTTCATCTGTAACGCTATCTATGCAGTGACCCAAGTCCTTCATGAAGTGCTTTTGGAGAAAATAGAAATGGGATCCCCAGGAGATATCAGACCGGCCTATGCTTCTTTTATTAATAGTAGTAGTATTTATTTTATACATTTATTCACTATACTTTACTTCGCTTGTAGATTGAATTTACCCAACGTGAATATACTTCACACCAGTCCAGTTGAGGATACTAAACACATTGTCATCAACATGTGTTCATTCTCTATTTTTTGTTTGTCTGCTTTGTTTCACTTTTGCTATAGGACACGTGCACTTCCCAGGGAGACAGAGAGAGAGATAGAGAGAGAGAAATCACCCCAGAGGGATGATCACACCACAACCCCTTCTCCTCCACTCCCCTCTCAGGATTTTGGGCACACGTACACACACGTACCTGGAGTGATTTACAAGCTGCTTGTCCATGACTCAAACTGCAATTCTGGCCATGTAAGATCAAGCACGTTATCTTCCACAGCACCTGCTGATCCCAGCTCTATATCTTTGTCAAAAATCACAATAAATATGTATGTGTTTAGTTTATATAATTGAGTAGGTATAATGAAGTCAAACTTGTAATCCACCTTTTTTTCCCTCTAATTCTTAGGATGTGGGTTTATGTGGGGTTGGTTTATTATAGAGTCTGGGGCAACTGTAGACCTTCAATCTGTCCCATATGGTCACACCATAAATCTTCCCCTCCCTAAATTAGGAAAATACTCCATATTAAATACTAAAACTCACATACCTTTCCTGCTCTATTTTTCTTTAGTGCAACTTCATCTTACGAATCATTCTTCTTGGCAACCTTCCTTACCATTGTAAAGAAAGAACCATTTAGCACCTGACTTTTTCCTGTCTCTCCTTTTGGTTCTTTTTAAACTCTTCATTAGCTCTATATCTAAGTTCTTGCCTTCTTAACAGAAGCCCTGGTATTGGCAAGTAGGATCTGTATTCCCAGAAAAGTAAATTTCTCTGGTGCCCAAAATGACAGGAAGAATCATCACTAACCCCTAATTTTAATTTTCCAGATTCAATGAGTAAGACTTTTAAACTGAAATTTCTATCTTGGGCAAAAATAGATAAAAGTAGAGACTGTGTTAGCCATTAAGCCATGCTAAGAACGTATTTACCTGGACTAAGCAGAGTTCCTTTCAAGATTCAGCCATCAGAGTGATTGTATTTGGTATTAGGGAAAACCAAACTCCCTTGAACCATGACATTATATATATATATATATATATATACACACATATACACATCAAACAATAAATGTCTACACACTCATGTCTAGGCCTAATCACACTTATTCATTAGACTAGAACTCAGAGTTTGGAAAACTAATAAAAGACTTAATATTCATGATACAACTGAAGTACCACACACTTACCCAAGTCTTTGCTAACCAACCTAACACAAAATGTACTTTTTCTCTTGTAGCAGTTATTAAATTATGGATCATTTATCATATAGTGTCTTTTACTTTTTTATGTATCTAATCTATTCATATATACTTAGGAAATATCCTGGACATAGTTCACCATGACCTCTGCTACCATAAAGCCTGGATAGTTCTCCTCATATTGTAAATATTGCTTTACCTGTTTACTCAGAGGCATACAGAGCTCAAAGTGGTTGGGTAGCAGTCTTCTAGTTCAATGGAACCATTGTTGTGTCCTTTGATGGAAGCATTCCTCCCTTTAGAACTAAAAAAATCTAGGCCACAGAGCATAAGGTCTCAAAGGCATAAAGAAAAATTTAACTAATGGGTCACTAAGGGTAATAGTGAGAAATGTCACTCCTATTTCCACCCTTTAATTCCTGGAACTGTATCTTGACCACAGGAGAAAGAGTGCCATACATTGGATGTTGATGTTCACCGTAAGCAATCTTCTGAAGAACGTTGCCTCAGCTTTGAAATGTATTGTTACCTAGGTGACATAATAACCAAGTCTTCAAAAGAGCATTCCACAATTCTAACAAACCATCTATATATTTTAGGAGAATGGGAAATATTAAGACTAGTGAGTTCTGTGAGCATAGGCCCATTTTCCATCTTCATTTGTTGTAAAATCAGTTCCTTGGTCAGAAATAATGCTGTGTGGTATAGCATGATGGTGGTAAGATATTCCTTAAGTTATAGATGGAAGTTCTGGCAGACATGGCATTGAAGAAAGACCAATTCATATCCAAAGTGTCATTTCTGGTAAGAATAAAACATTGCCCCTTCTATAATGGAAGTGCTCCATTGTAACCAATCTACCACCAGGTAACTGGCTGATCACTCCAAGGAATGGTATCATTCAGGAGACAGTGTAGTCTCGACTGCTGGCATATTGGGCACTCAGCAGTGGTTGTAGTCAGGTCAGCCTTGGTGATTGAAGGTCTATGTTGCTTAGCCCATGCATAAACGTCTATCCCTCCCATCACGTCACTTTGTTTATAAACCTATTGCATCGTAGTAATGACTGAAGAAAGAAGCTGACTAGTATCCACTGGTTGGGTCAACCTATTCACATGATTATTAAAAATCTTCCTTTGCTGAAGTCACCCTTTGGTGAGCATCTACATGTGTCAAAAATAGGGTATTTTTCTTTTTCTTTTTCTTTTTCTTTTTCTTTTTTTTTTTTTTTTTTTTTTTTTTTTTACCAATTTAGAGATATCTATGTAAATACCTCTCTCCCAGACCTCCCTGTCAACAATTTTCCAATCATGCCATTTTCAAGTTCCTGACCATCCAGTCAAACCATTAGTCATAATTTATGAATTGGTAAATAGTTACACATATAACCATTTTTTCCTTTAAAGCAAGTGAAAAAACAGGTATAGACCTCAAAATTCTGTCCACTGGTAAGATTTTATTTTACCACTCTCCTTCAGTGACATACCAGACAGAGGATGTAGTGCTGTATGTTCATTTTCAGGTGGTTTCTACACATTGTGCAAAACTATCTGTAAATCAGGCCTGAGTTATCTCTTCTTTTGTCAACTGATCACACCAGAACTGCTTCTGAAGCTATAGTGCAGGTTGGGAGAGAAAAAGCAGTGCCGGATTGTGGATCACGAGCATTTGGGTCACTTCTTCTCATAACTTACTTATGCCCCCAAGGCTTTCTTCAGCCCAATATCATATATAATACAAACATTGATGATAGAATGTGGCTGTGAATGCCCAATTTTCTGGCTTGATAGCTCAGACAACACCCAGTTCATCATAGGTGGCTCAGGCTGTATGTAACAAAAGCTGTTTATAAAATGAGAGCCGTTATTTGCTGAAGATAGCAGGACTTTGCTCCAAAATACTAAGTGTCTGTGCTGTGATTCACCTATAGAATTTTTATCTACCACGGATATTTCAAGCACTATTGGCATTGATGGATGATACGGCTCAAGTAGAAGAAAAGCTTACATAATAGCCTGGACCTGTTGCAGAGTCTCTCTTACTGTGGGCCCCACTAAAAATTAGCAAGTTTTCAGGAAATTTTTCCGCTACCACACCCAAATGAGAAATATGTTGTCTCCAAAATCCAAAGAGGTCCACTAGGCCTCTATTTTTGGTTGTAAGAGCGGTAAGATGCAGCAGCTTATCCTTCATAGAATAACTTGATCTATGCCATACCAGTGGATCCCTAGAAATATCACTAATGCTATGAGCCATTTAATTTTAAATTTATTCCCCATCCCTTGAACATGCAAGTATCTAACTAATAAGTATATAGTAGTCGCCCTTCTGGTTTACTAGGTCTTATGAGCATAATGTCAATAATGAAATAGACGAGTGTGATGTATTCTGGAAGGGAAAGAAAATCAACATCCTATGGAGTAAATTAAGACATAAGGTTGGATATTTACTATACCCTTAGGCTAGAATAACAAAGTTGTATTGCTGATCTTGCCAACAGAAAACGAACAACTTCTAGTGGGCTCTATAAATACATACAGAGAAGGACTAGCAGGTGGCATTGTGGTTAAGGTACTGGATTCCCACATAACTGACCATGGTCCAAGTCACGGATCTGGCATCTTGAAAATCACACTGGCTGCATGTGCATGCATGTCCAAAATCCCAAGAAGAGAATGGAGAAGGGATTGTGGCGTGACCATCCCCCTGCAGGATGTTTTCTCACTTTCCCTCTCTCTGTCTCTCTCCAGTGAGCACACACACCTTATGGCAAAAGCCTTAAATACATACACATGAAGAAAAAAACATTTGTAGATCAGTAGCTACATGCCACTACCAGAAATGTGTTCATTTATACAAGCCATGAAATTGCATCTGGTACAGCAGCTACAACTAGAGTCTACCACCAGGTTAAGTTTACAAAAATCATTCTCAAAAATCTTTCTGGTGACCAGCAGTTAGCATAATGGCTATGCTGCCGAACTCCCTTGTAGCTGATCGCGGTTCGAGTCTCGGACCCGGTGGCTTAAACTCACGCCAGATGTGTGTGTGTGTGCGTGCCCAAGATCCCAAGAGGAGAATGGAGGAGAAGGGATTGTGGTGTGGCCATCCCCCCTGGGGGGTGATTTCTTGCTTTCTATCTCTCTATCTCTCTCTGTCTGTCTGGTGAGCGCATGTGTCCTATAGCAAAAACCTCTCCAAAAAATAAAAAGAAAAAAATATTTTTTCTGCACAGATCAAATAGATGAGTGGCATTAGGATATAGTAAGAATCACCACCTCTGTATTCTTTAAAACCTTAATGGTGATACTAATCCATGTAAACCCTCCAGGAATACAGTATTACTTTTTATGTACTGTTTTCCTAAGCAGAAGCAGTTCTAGTGGCTTCCAGTTGACCTTTCATACCATAATAGCCCTTACTCTGTAGGCCAGGGAACGAATGTGGTGATTCTGCCTATTACTGAGTATGCCTATTACAATTATGCATTCTAGAACTAAGGAAACAATGACAAGATGAATTTTATGACACACCGGACCCACTGTGAGATGGACATGACCTAGTTACAGGTCTAGAAACGAAACAACAAAAAAAAAGAGTAGTGGGGATAGGTTTCAGAGAAAAAGAGCAACGTTGCAGGGCAGCTATTATAGGGGAGGCTATTACAGCTTCCTCAGACAAAAAATGGTTAACTTTCTCAAACAGGGGTAGAAGACTGCATCTACCAACAAACAAGAGGCAGCTGAACTTAGGAGTTCAGTTTCCCAGCTTCATCAGGATCTGCCCTTATGCTCCATGCACAATTTGAGGATTCCATGTATTCCCATCATTGTCCTCACTTTAACAGCAGACACCTTGCAAGATTAGAAATTCTATTTGTATTATAACTTGGCCACTCATAAAATGAGACTCTAGGTTTGGTTTTCTGCCATATTAGGTCTGCAGCTGCAGATAAAAGTTTCTTTCAGGGAAAAAGTAGTAACTTTAGGGTTATGAATGCAATATTTGAACTGAGAATTTAAAACCATCTATTCTTTTCCCTACTTTGTCCAGTATAAAAGTTTTACAATTATGTTCAAAGATATAAAAATACGTGTTCACTTAGAACCTTTCCTATAAGTATTTGACTGAGACTACCTAATAGTAATATTTGCATATACCTTTTGACACATTACAATGTGGACTATCAGTATCCTCTTTACTACTGAGAACAGAGTAATTAATAGCCTTAAACTTAATCATACCAAAGAACCAACTCCAGAAATCCCAGAACCAATTCAAAAGCTTATTCTTAAAATTCTGTTCCTTTAGAGTAATTCTCAGTATCAAAATCATTATCACTCATGGTTCTCCAAATAAATAAAACCAATGAGATATACATTTTAATTTTTTTAATTTAAAACAATTGGTTCACATGATTGTGGTATCTAGAAAATACAAAATATGTAAGGCAGGCCAGCAATAATTGATGTTGTAGTTTTGACTTTTAAATCTGTAGGGCATTCCAGCAGTCTAGAAACTCAAGCAAAATTTCTGTTACCACCTTGGGCAGAATTCTTCCTTCCCCTGGGAAACTTCAGTTTTTGCTCTGAAGGCCATCAGCTGATTTGACGACATCCATCCAAATTCTTGAAAGTAATCTTCTTTATTTAAATTCAACTAATTCAGATCCACAGAATACCTTGACAACAGTATTTAGATCAGTGCTTCACTGAAAAACTGGGCACCACAGCCTAGCCAAGTTGATTCATACAATTAACCATCACAGGATATTTCAAGGCAATATTCTGAAATACATTTTATAAAAGAGATACACATTGGAAATTCTTAAAAGTAGTCCAATTGGGTAAATAAGACATTTCAGCAGTTTTATGGCTTCATAACAGATATTTAGCAACAGCAAAACTTGTCTGTGACTGCCAAGAGTAGAGATGCTAAGGTCCTTGAAACACTCCAGCTGATAAAGGAAGCATTCAATAATGACAGCAATCCAGATGATCTTAGAAGCCACCCTGGCACACCCAACAGTCCTTATGTGGCGTGTTTCTACTGGAAAGAAAGTGATGAGAAAGGCCTCAAGACTGATGCAACTGAGTAAAAGGGAACTGACATGTACATTTGCAATGTGGAAATTCTGACTCAAGGTTGATTGAAACGAAGATGATAATATTTCACTCTTTATCACATCTTGAAATATAACAGAAAAGATGCTGTATCCGACTAAGACATCTGCCTGAGCTATGTTACAAATGAACACCACAGTGGGTTTTTTGGATACAGTAGGTGACATCAGTATGAGTGTGACATATAGACTGGCAAATATTCCCAGCAGAGTGACGATGATGCTTGTAGAAGGCAAGACTAGATACTGGATATATTTGAATACCAGGTACCTTCGGAGATCTTTCATATGGTCTCGATTTGTAAAAGCACTAAATTGGGCACTGTTCCTGTGTGAAGTACAGAAGAAAGGTGATATAAGGATTTATCCAAAACAACAACTTAAAGTCATTTAAAATTATGGCTGAGTCCAAGTAAATCAATGTTTTAGCAGACTAGCATCTTTCCCATGCGTAGATCTGATTTAATAATAGGTCATGTTGTTATGTGAAATTACATCTTTCTTAGTTGATAATTGATGGAAAAGGCAAAATCTGCACTCTATTTTAATATTTTCTACACATAAATTGATGAATTTATTCATTTTTTATCTTACTCTTCTGATTATCTAGCTTAAGCAAAGAATTAGAATTTTTTCTGATCAAATAAATGTAGTCATCAGTATCAAAATAAAGAACTCAGGATATCTGGTAGAGAACAGACAGGATTCATTAGTTAATGGACTGGAAAAGAGATGAAAATCTTCATAATTAAGTTTATTTGTGTTAAATTAACAAATTGAAAGAAAACCTAAAATTTAACTGTTTTTCCCTCAGTTTCCAGTCAAAGTTAACAGCCAGTTCTTTACAGTCCCTAAATATTTCTTCAAATTGACTTTATTCACATTCAAAAGTAGCATGCCTAGAACATCCTTTATGCTCATGTGAATCCTCCTTTATGTATTCCATAAGGTCTAATCCCATGGCACTAACATAGAGCCTTGTGTGAGGTGGATATTCAAAACATTATTGATGTATTGAGTCTCTTCTTGAGGAAAGAATAAAACATTGATGTCAGGAGAAAGTGAATTTTAACTTTGACATAGTGATTTGTCATGTTAAATAGAAGGTAAATTGGAAGTTAAGTTGATGTAAAAATATGTACTGTGAAGGAGCTTTTCCTTCAAAAAAAGCCCTATAACATCCTATGTCTCTGATAAGTATCTCAAAATTCCAGGCTGCTAAGATTTACTATGTTCGATGATTTTGACATTTATAGCTCCATCCCTGGAACATGTATATATGTATACAGCTCGTTCCTAGTATATAAGCTGTTTAAAAATCATTATTTCCAAGATTTATGAGTAAGCGAGAATACCCAAAGAATACAAAAATCCAAATGCCTTCAGGATACATAAAGGCAACCTAAATGCGTCCTCCTCTGAGAGAATAACTGATAATCAGGTCCAGAATATCATTGTTATTAAATAATATTATCACACCTTTTCATTTCCAAGAGCCAGAAGTCAAACCTTTAGGTGAGATCACTCAAGTTTTAATGTGAATAATAAATTCAAAATTGTTTATTTAGTGCCTTGTTTGCTTTAACATCATGTAAACAAGAAAAAGCCTAACTGCTATTTGGTAGCTTTTGTGTTGAGTTCTGCAAATGTCATATCCAACAAACATGAAAATTATAGGCCAATGTCCTTGATAAACTTAGATACAAAGGTCACCAACAAAATTTTAGCAAACTGAATTCAACAATATATACAAGGTATTATACATTATCATGAAGTGGAATTTATCTCTAGAATGCAAGAATGGTTCATAATTTCTTTTAGTATTTTACATTGTCCTGTGAGATGCAGGTATTACTATCCCTATTTTTCCTAAAGCTTGGAGAGGTTAAGTAACTTAACCAAAGTCACATACAACTGGATCCACAGAATCCAGGCTTCTCTGTCTGACTGCCAAACTTCTGTTTTTTTCTGATTAATTAGTTCGTCAGGAAAGTCATGGCATGTTTTTCTATGTAAAAATGCACCATGACTTTCCCGAAGACCTAATAATATGATATTTATCCAAGAGTCAAAAAGGGTTTACATTTGGTTACCTTTTATTAATGTGGGGTCATATGCTGGGATGTTGTCAACACTCAAACAGCAAATAAGTAAATATTAGTGTTTCTTTCTTCTTTCTCCACCCTCCAAGCCCTTCATACCCATTCTCATTACTGTTAAAGTAACTTTGAGATAATTTTATCATCTTTAAGAAAACATCCATTTCTATAAAACAGAGGAGTTTACTGACTCTGTTTCCAAGTCCCATGTGAAGTATTTAAATTTTAGTAGTTCTCCCTGAGTCAAACATCTTGAAATGCTTTTGTTTTTCCTATTGTGAAAAAAAAAAAAAAAACCCTCATGTTTTCCATTCTTTTTCTCTGGGTAGAATGACTGCTTATTAGCCTACCAGGATTGTATCAAAGTCAATTTGTCAGGCAGCCTTGGTAAGGAGCTTATTTTTCAGGAAAATACTTCCTTGTCTCTCTCTACCCCATTCCACACCACCACTTTAATATACCCAAAAATAATGATTAAGTAACTCCAAAAGAGGCAAACCTGGACCTGTTTTCTAAAGGATCAAGACATTAGCTGTCACCAGAAACTTCTATACAGACTCAGCAACTTTTTAATAAGAATGAAAATTTACATGCCAGAACCTGTCCAAGTCAATTTACTATCATACCAGGTTGAGGGCAGGAATAAAAAGATAAATATGGTTTATATACACAAGGAGTTGGGTGTCAGCTTGAGTTGGTGGTGTCCTTCATAGAAACATTAAGAACCAACTAAGATTTCTCCAACATTAAACGTAAGCTCCATAGAGGATGCAAGATGATTGAAGTGTATTCTCTCTTGCCTGCAAGGGTGTTCTCAAATAACTGATTAAAAAGAAAACTCAAAAACTAGTTTCAAATCTCAACTTAATTTCATCCAGTTCCCAAGGTAGAACTAAGAGGAGATAATCTCCTCAAGGCTGGTCATAAAATAATAATAAAGATTTAAAATTTTTCAATGGAAAAGTTACAAAATAAATGGTGTAGTACATGAAAGTTTTTCTCTCTTCCTGTATCTCTCAATGTAAGACTGTCTCTCTTGAGGTCATCATGAAGCAAAATTCTTAAGAAGTCTATCTTCAATGTTACCAGTCCAGAATTTCCAAACTGTTTTACACAATATGATTACAATCATGTTTCATTAAATTTAGAGGGCTGCAATCTTATACAGTTGGTAAGGCTATAGATTTTAGAGAAATTTACTTACTTGCATAAGTTTTCTTTATTTGTCATGTATATACTAAACTCTCATAGTAATAATAATATATTAATTGACAAAAAAATTAGCTTAATATTTGATAACAGTGATTATAATAAAGTTATTTATAATGAAAATTCAGATTATGCCATCACCTCTTTCAGGATGAGTTAAATATATCTTTTCTTGGGACCAGTAGATGGCACAATGGTTATGTCACTGGACTCCCATGTAGTGGACTGCAGTTCAAGTCTCAGACTTGGCAACTTGAAACTCTTGCCGGGTGTATGTGCATGCGTGCCCAAGATTCCAAGAGGAGAAAAGAGGAAAAAAGATTGCAGTGTGACCATTCCGGCTGGGGAGTGATTTCTTGCTTTCTGTGTCTCTGTATCTCTCTGTCTCTCTAGCGAGTGCACTTGCCCTATAGCAAAAATCTCTTTTTTTTTTAAAAAAAAAGTATGTCTTTTCTGTGCTCCTATATACCATGCATTTACTTGTGGTTTTACAATCATTCATTTACTAGCACTCTTCTAAACTATGAATCCCCTGTAGGCAAGAGAGGTTCTTATCCTGGGTGACTCTCATAATGCCAGGTATATAATAATTACTCAGCATATTGTAATGAATGAATTAATATTGGAAAGCATCTCTTTAAGTTCTTCAATCACTCATTCATCTCACCTTAACCAGGAACATTTTATGGGATGAGCAGAAAAACTGCTGAGCAATAGAGAGAGGAAGATAATTAAACATTGTCTGGCTTAGAGGAGCTCAAAGTCCCACAGAGGAGACAAAGAAGTATATGAATAATTATTGTACAGGGTGATAAGCACCATAAATCCATAGTACAATATTTCAATACTGCCACTGCCAACTTCTCCTTTATCCTTTTTCCCTCTTATTTTTGGCTATTCTTGGTGTACTTGTCTTCTGATATAAATTCTATCATGTAAATCATTGGTATACATTCTGAGAAGTTGGCACTCCACCTGAAATATTTTAGAGCAGGGTTTCTGGAAATTTATAAAGCAGGATAAACTGAAACAGGCACGACTCCATCTTGAAAGAGTGCCTCCATCTTAAACATTATGTCTCCTCTTCCAATGAAGTAGATAGGATCAACAGAATCCACACTCCTTAGGTGTCTTAAAAAATAATCAGTGGTCAACAGACCCTGTCTGGAGCCAGGGAAGCCACTAAGATTCCATTGTGTTTAGGTAGAAATGGAACATGCCCTTAGGAATGATTAGCCTGCTCATTCTACTTCTGTAACTGGCTTTTTGCTTTTGTTTTGTAGACAACCCTACCTCCTACCTTTCCTGAGCCTCTACACTTTGTTCCTTTGTTCTTATAAACCGACATGTCATCTCAGGGTAGGTTGTGATTTTTAGCCTATTTAAGCCCTTTTTCTCCTTTCACTGAGGGCTGCGGCGTTTTGAGAGACACAAGCCCCCCCCCCCCAGTATGCTACTGGCTTAATCAATAATCTCCAATAAATTTGGGTATGTCTGGATGTCCTCTTATTTCTTGCTGAGTGAACTATAACATTTGGAGGCCCCAGCGAGATCATTACCTGTTTGGTACATGGGTGAGGCATCTTAAGGAGAGCGGCCTCACTTGACCCAGCTGCCAACTACCTGGAGATTGCTCTAGGGGAGGCACCACCTGTAATTTCCCAGGGATCCAGAGCTCTTCTTGGGAGTGTTGACATCTGACAAGAGATGCCAACTGCTCCTCCAGAAGGTTGTGGAGTTTACTGTAAGACCTCCAGAGGCATTTCTTTGGGCGTTCCTGTCCTACTTGCTTCTCTGGAAACAAACCGGTGAGTACGGGGTTGGCCATGAATCTGGGTGAGAGTCCCAAACAGGGTCTGAAACCCTGGGAGGCCCCTGGAAGTCCAACCTGAGTCAAGGGGCCATTAGCCCCTCTGCAGGTGGCTAGGATTCAGGGCTGACCAGACGTGGTTATAGAGCCCCTACTTAGATTCCACCAGACGTGCTTGGAATCTGGGGGCTAAAGGTTTGGCCCCTAGACAGTTTGAGAGAATTCGGGGCTAGAGTACTTGACTGGGTTTGAATCCCTGGGAATTTCACGGCTTTTATAGATTTCTTCTGCTTTTACTGTCATTTTACTTATTTTCTCTGTACCCTACTGGAAAATATTTCTTGGTTCTATCCTCTGTCTCCCTCATTGGAGGGTATTGAACAATGGATTATTGACCTCACATATCAAGGGGTTCTTCAAGAGTTCCACTCTGAAAAGGTCAAAGTGTTTGTTTTCTTTCTTGTTTTTATTCTATGATTGGTGGGAGGGAATGTTATAGCCTCTTGTGTGTCTGATGAGTGAATGACCATACGACTGACTGTATTTGTGGTCCCATGGTGAAAGCTACGGGATCTGAGTGGGTCCTACCCTGCAGTTCCACCGAGACCTCATATGTCTAAGGGTAAAATCAACGCTGGGGGTCAGAAACCCTCCCTGCACATTTGATCTAATGGTGGATTTATAACCGGTTACCAAAGTTAAGAGGCTCCCTAAGGTCCCCATAAGGGGTGTGGCTAGGCGGATGCCTGAATAGTTTCTTTGTGAGAGGGGATTCCCACACCTTGTCCTGTAGCGCCATCTGGTGGGGAAAGGTGAGAAAGGGTCATACCTTGTACATGTCTGGCAGCCCTCTCTGTCCCTGGAGGCTAGGCCTATTTTTTCTTGAAGGGGTTATAGACGAAATCTATGGGAAGGAGACACTGCGGCTCCTGTGCCGTCTCTTAACTCAGCCCCCAGAGTGCTTCCACTGTAAACAATATATCTGGGTGGATATCCCAGTTAGATTCCTCACTGGGTTGCACAGGGAATTAATCCTGACTCATTTCCTTTGTCACTTCCCGAGCTCCCCAGCCACCACCATTAGAAAGTCAGGACACTGTCAGGAGGAGTTTTCTAAAGCACCAACACGTCTCCTCTTGGTAAACCTACACTTAGTAGGAAGTTCCAACCTGTCTTGTGCATTTTCAGGCCCTTGTTGGACATCTCCACTGTGCCCTTGTTTCCGGGGATTTCCTGAAGCTCCGGCCCTTTGGCTTGTTGCTTGCTCTTTGAAGAAGGCAGTTCCAGTCATCAGAAGAAATCCAGATTCCCTCTGGCACCGGCATCTGAGTTTAGCTAATCTTGCCATTCTGGTCATAAAGCAGGGCAGTTTGAAGATTAAGGCCTTTGAAAACTGGTTATTCTTATGTTATCAACACTGTCATCAGTATTGCCCAAGGTCATCTTGCTGCAGTAAAGGGTATAGCTGGGAATGAGGGTGTCAGTGTTTTACAGTTCACCAGGGAGCAGACACCTAGACAAAATTAGGAAAATCATGGGGGGAAGAAATAGCTCCCTTAAAACCCCTCTAGGCTACATGTTGCACCACCTTGAAGAGGCTTTTGTGGAAGGGTGTGATTATGGTATAAAGCTCTCAAAATAAAGGCTTAGAACCCTGTATGAGATTGAATGGCTCACTTTTGAGATAGGATGGCCAGACATAGGGTCCTTTAATATCAAGGAAGTACAAGCTGTCTCGAAAGTTGTCACAGGTGAATCAGTTGGACCTGGGCATCTTGACAAATACCCATATATTGATCAACGACTAACTTTAGTTCAGAGGCCCCCATCCTGGTTTAAAAACTGTGCCTTAAAAACAGGGAATTGCATCCTTGTAATTGGCTCACGATAAGGGCCTCTGAAAAAGGAACAAAAACCCCCTGTCTTTCAGTCAAACCTAGAGAAGTTGGATCTCCCTCCCCCTTATAGCCCTCACAGGCAGTAACCCAGGAAGATTGATGAAGAGCCACAAGAGGCAGCCCTCTTGGTCTCACTCTCACTGCCCTACACCCAAAGCAAATCTAGAGAGGTGAGGAGGGAGTGGAGACCTAACTCCTCCGAAGCCCTATTACTTTTGAGGGAGGCACCCCTGACTGAAGGAGACCCTGAGGGTCGCCCATACCTTGTGCATGTCCCCTTTTCTACTAGTGATCACACCAGATTGCCCATATCCACTTATTAGGAGGGACCTCCTGCGAAAACTCAAAGGTTCCATATCATTTGATGGGGAAAGGGCTTCCTTTTCAACCAATTGCCAGAACCCAGAGGCCCAACCCCACTCTAAAATCTTGATAACCTGTCCTCTCACCAAAGAATACTTCTTACAAGAAGACAAGAAATAGGGACAGAGAAAGAGGGATCCTTATCTGGCAGAATTACAATCTCGTTTCCCTCAAGTTTGGGCAGAAGGCAACCCCCCAGGTATTAGCTACACATAAAACAATACCTGATGAGCCTCGAGGCTAGGAGAGGTATCACAGCGCATATTAGCTGGCTGTGTCAGGCAGGAATTTTAGTCCCCTGCCAATCACCCTGGAACACTCCTTTGCTTCCAGTCAAGAAACCTGGAACAAATTATTACAGGCCGGTCCAGGACCTGAGGGAAGTGAATAAGCGGGTGGAGACCATACAAGACCATACACCCAACAGTGCCCAACCCATACATGTTATTAAGTTTTCTCTCCCCAAACCACCATTTCTACACTGTACTGGATTTGAAAGATATATTCTTCAGCCTTCCTCTAGCTCCCGAGAGTCAGCCAATTTTTGCTTTTGAGTAGACTGACCCTGAGGAGGAGGTTTCAGGACAATTAGGCTGGACAAGGTTATCTCACGGGTATAAAAACTCACCTACCCTATTTGACGAGGCCCTAAGTGCCAATTTATGAGGGTTTCGCATAGTCCACCCTGAATGTAGTCTTCTTCAGTACTTTGATGACCTCCTGATCACCGATGGGAGCAGTTTCGTGCAAAATGGAGTCAAGTACACAGGGGTGGCCGTGGTCACCAGAGAGCTGACCATATGGGCACAGTCCCTAAATCAGGGGACTTCAGCCCAAAAAACAGAACTTATTGCTCTAATTCAAGTCTTGAGGTAGGCAAAAGATAAGACTGCAACTATTTACATGGACAGTCGATATTCCTTTGCTACCACCCATATACATGGGGCAATTTACAAGGGGTCTTATTTTTGTTTGTTTTTTGAGAGGTTTTTGCTATAGGGTGTGTGTGCTCACCAGAAAGTCAGAGACAGAGAGACAGAAAGCGAGGGGGGATGGCCACGCAGCAATCCCTTCTAATCCATTCTCCTCTCGGGATCTTGGGCACGCACACACATGTGCCCGGCATCACTTTAAGCCACCGGGTCCAGGACGCGAACCATGGTCAACTACATGGGAGTCCAGTGACATAGCCATTATGCTAACTGCTGGTCTCAAGGAAAGGGGTCTTCTGAGCTCAGCAGGAAAGGATATTAAAAACGAAGAAGAAATCCTAGCCTTGCTGGAGGCCATATGGCTACCTAAAGCTATGGCCATTGTGTACTGTAAGAAGCATCAAAAATGGGACTCCCTTGAGGCTCAAGGGAACCGGCCAGCTGATCAAGCAGCTCAGGAGGCAGCCCTAAAACCAGTGGGGCCCCTCGAAGTCCTTATCACTATGCCTGACCCAAACCTCCCGGTTACACCTACTTATACAACAGCAGAAGAAAAAATAGCAGATGAACAGCAAGCTGTCTGAGAGCCATCCAGATGGTTGAAGATACCTGATGGAAGGCTGATGATCCCAGAGTCCCTGGGTTGGACAATAGTAGAATATTTGCACCAGACGACTCATTTGGGCAAGTCAAAACTCACAACACTCCTCAGAAGTAGGTATTACATTCCAAAACTAAACTCCTTAGTTGAAAATATTACCTCTAGATGCTCTGTTTGTGCACAGGTAAATGCTAAGCAATCAGACAGAGTGACTATGGGTATCAGAAAAAGAGGGGAAGTCCCTGTGGAACATTGGAAGTTGAACTTCACTGAGATAAGACACCTCTCAAATGGGTATAAGCACTTATTGGTCTTTAAAGATACCTTCTCAGGAAGGATAGAAGCCTTCCCCACTAGATCTGAAACAGCTACCATTGTTAGTAAAATGTTGCTCCAGGATTTGATTCCTAGGTTTGGGTTACCTATGACAATTGGGTCAGACAATAGGCCTACTTTTGTCGCAGACGTCTCTCAGGATTTAGCAAAAATCTTAAACATCAACTAGAAATTACATTGTGCCTATTGGCCCCAGAGTTCTGGGCAGGTAGAACAAATGAATCGAACCCTAAAGGAGACTTAAACTAAACTAACTCTAGAAACTGGAGAGAGCTGAACTGCTTCTGCCCCTGGCCCTTTCATGAGTTAGGTGTACCCCTTATGTGGAAGGATTTACATCATGTGAAATCATGTTTGTTAGACCCCCCCCCTCCACTTCTTTCTCGGTTATGTGAAAAAATGAAGGCTGAGATCCATAATCATTCTTACTTAGACTATTGCAGGCTCTGGACTCTACCCAGAAGGCAATTTACCACCACATTCGAGACACTCTGCCTATTCCCTCATCAGACACAGTTCACCAGTTTCACCCAGGAGACTCAGTGTGGGTCAAGAACTACACTATGCAGGGATTGACCCCTACCTGGAAGGGACCCTACACTGTCATTCTCGCCACCCCAACAGCCATCAAGGTCAACAGCATTCCAACCTGGCTGCACAACTCCCTAGTAAAGCCAGAGGAGTCGACATGGAGAGTCCAGGAGTCCCAGGATCCCCTCAAGATAAGACTGTCCCATACTTCTTTTCTTAGCCAGGACGGAAGGGATAGATTGGACCTGAGAAATGTTGAATGGAGATGGAAAATTGTTAATACTTATTCCATTGGGAAGTTACTTCACTTTACCTTGATCTTTTTCTGATTGAATCCAGTTTCCAGTATGGGGCGTGGGGACTGGACTCGCTTTTGAATGGGCCTGTTTGTCGGGAAATTACAAGGATGGGCTTCTGGAGAGTTTTATTTCTGCCCAGGACAAAGGAGGGATTACTGTTTTTCAAGCTCAGATTACTACTGCCCCTACTGGGTTGTGAATCACAGTTCTGGGAGCCCTGAGACTCCCACCACCACCAAATTGTGGCCTGAGGGCATGTGATCCTTTAAACATTACCATTCAAAATCCAACAGATCCAAAGTTGTTCACGGGACATACTTGGGGAATGTGCTTTTATACTTCAGGGAGGGACCCCATAGTGTTTTTTTCCAATCCAAAAGTGGGTCTTATCCCAAGAGAGGCCCGAAATAGAGTGGTCAAGCTTTCCTTGACCACTCCAGCCCCTTCTGGGGCCTCGCATTTAACCATTCTCACTGTAGTACATCGCCTCCTAAATTCTTCTCAACCTGCACTAGTGGGAGATTGTTGGCTTTGTCTGCATACTGCCCCTCCTTACTATGTAGGGGTGGGACAAGAGCTGCCTATAAATAGCACATCAGAGCAATGTGTTATCAGTTTCTCTCATTTAACCTTGAGCGATGTTCAGGGTACTAGAACCTGCCTAATAAATCCGACTTATAAAAGTCCACTTATTTACAGTTCTGTAACTCTACCTATTTTGTGAATGACACTAGCATTAGTTATCAGGCTCCCAGTCTCACTTGGTGGGCTTGTACAAATGGATTAGCTCAATGCATCCCCACCCCACATGTGGAATTTTGTTTCTTTGTCCAAATTTTCCCTCATGTGTCAATATATTCTGAGGAGGCAGGCCAAAATATATTGTCCCCACCATTAAACTGGGCACATCAAAAGTTGATCCCCATTTTAATACTCTTACTTACGGGATTCGGTATTGCTTGATCAGCTCCTATAGGAACCACTGCCCTGATTCAGGGGGACCAACACCTCCAGGAACTATGATTGATACTGACCTAGGACTATTAGAGGAATCTATGGTTCACTTGCAGGAACAAGTGAATTCCCTGGCAGAAATTGTTACAGAACAGATCTTATTCTTAAGGCAAGGAGGCCTTTGCGTATCTCTAGGGGAAAACTGTTGTATATGTGCAAATGAAACTGGAATTATTCAAGGTGATGTATCTCAGGTTTGGACACACCTCAATCAACGAGAACAACAAAGAGAAAAGTCCAAAAATTGGTTTCAAAGGATGTTTGGTCCCCTTGGCTGACAATCCTGTTGTCAGAAGTAACTGGGTCAATCATAATGGTTATTAAAGGACTATTGATTGGGCCATGTCTTCTTAAACTCTTGATCCAGTTTATTCACAATCAATCCACTCAGTCAAACTCCTAATTTTAAGAGAATAACATCAACCCCTTACTGTGATGAATCAAGAACTTGACTCCGTTCCATAAAAACCAGTGCGGAGTGAAGCAGGCATGACTCCATTTTGAAAGAGTGCCTCCATCTTAAACATTATATCTCCCCTCTCCCACTGAAGTAGATAGGATCAACAGAAGCCCCACTCCCAGGTGTCTTAAAAAATAATCAGTGGTCAACAGACCCTGTCTGGAGCCAGGAAAGCTATTAAGATTCCATTGTGTTTAGGTAGAAATGGAACATTCCCTTGGGAATGATTAACCTGCACGTTCTCCTTCTGTAACTGGCTTTTGCTTTTGCTTTGTAGACAATCCCACCTCCTACCCTTTCTGAGACTCTACACTTTGTTCCTTTGTTCTTGTAAATTGACACATCATCCCAAGATAGGTTGTGATTTTTTTAGCCTATATAAGCCCTTTTTTCCTTCCACTCAGGGTTGCGGGGTTTTCAGAGACATGAGTCCCCATGTATGTCACCAGCTTAATCAATAATCTTCAATAAATTTGGCTATATCTGGATGTCCTCTTATTTCTCACTGAGTAGATTATAACAAAACATTATGAACTTATATCATTCCAGTGACCATCAGTAGCTGACACTGCAGGAAAAATATAAACAAGAAAATTTCAGCAACTCCAAAATAGTTTTCCCATCACCAAGATTCCATATTTTTTAAGTAAATACCATAAAACCGCAATCCTTATGCCATACCCAAAGTATAACCCTTTTAAAAACTGCTATCTCTGAATAATACATAGCTTTTGCTTTGCATCTAATCATTTAAAATCATTCAGCTAGCATTTCTTGATGGCTTACTCTGTTCTGTTCTAGACACTGAAGAGTGAATAGCTCACAAAATAAACATGGCCTTCCTACACCAAATTTAAAGACAAATGAGGGAGATGGTCAATTAAGGAGTCAAACTTAGGATTCATTGGGTAAGTATGTTTCCATCTTTGTTAAGTGGGTGTTGATTAGTCAGATTGAAAACCATTGAAATTTCCACCCATAACCCTCATCAGACAAGTGTATCCCTATGTTGTCATGAGTGAAATCTGACTAGAATCTCATGTATAATGGCCTAATATCTCTAGTAAAGGCAGGCAGACAGTTAATCCAACCATCTAATTTATGGTAATGTTTTCACAGGTTCTCTTCCATTTTTAAACCTGCATTTTGCCAAAGGCCTTCTGGGGAGATAATACCTTAATATATAGCCTATGAGATTAATGCTACTGAATTTAAGGAATTCTAGTAAGTCTGAGAAGGATATCTGTAGTCATAGGACTTTTTGGGGCTACCTCTCACATTATTCCACATAGGCATGGATTTAGCCCCTCTGAGTCCTCTATGCTATAGATCTCCCACAACCCACTCTCTTCCCTTTGTGTTATCTGGCTGGTTTCAGGGTACAGTCAGTTACTTTCCCTGTGAAATAATGAAAAGAATATTCAGTAATTATGAATTTGATTTCCTCTAGAATGGTTAAGCTTGATTGAGATTCTTGCAAATAAAAAACAATGCCAATTTTATAAATGTCTCTTTTAGGGCCCTTAAGAATGACCATAACACATATGTTGATGTGCTTGATTGAACCAAAATACAGTGTATTCTGGATGGAAAAAAATCTCATTTTGTATGCTGTAATGATGTACAATGAATGAACGTAAATAAATAAAAAAAAGAACAAGGCTAAGCCCAGCCACCATCATGAAACTGGTAAGGCTCCACTGTGCTATGCTGGGGCCCCATGGGAGGTCCAGGTTCAGTTTCTGGGCCAACCTAAACAGGCTGAGCATGGTAGCACATCATCCTAGCTAATTGGGACACTGAAGCAAGAGAATAATGACATGGTGAGACCCTGTTTAAAATACCTCTCTCTCTATCTCTTTCATTAAAAATGAAAAATAAATAAGTTGAAGAAAAGAACAAAGCCAGCTCTATAAGCCAGAAAATAAAGAACATGATTTCAGTGTCTCCAGAGGTTACTCTTTCCTTTATCACTTAAACTAAACTCCACAAGCCTCTGAGTATTACAGTGCCTGAAATCCATGTGGTGGTGTTTCAGACACTTTTTGGTAGCTCTGGTTACAACCAATGTGATTTTATCAAAGGGATGATTCAAGAGTTCTCCTTTTCTAAAATCTTCTCTCCTCTGGTCAATTTACCATAGGGCAAAAAATTCTATTAGTACTTAATTTTAAAACACTGCATAACCCTGTTATGGCACATATGTTAACTTGGAAAAATAATCCGTTAGCTGACTATATTAACTTTAAAGGTCTTCAGGAAGGGAAAGAAAATTTCAATTCAGATAAATCAAGAAACATGCATAAAGTATTGTGTACTATTATGTGAAAAGACAGATAAATGCCCAAGAAAAGTATCCTTGCTTCTTATTTTGTTCAAAAAGCCTTGGATCACAAAAGACAACCATGGGCAGGTCATGTCTGAGATACTTTCTATTTACCATCACCATCTCTTTCCCCTTACCTCCCTTGTTCCCTTTTGAGGCAAGACCAGATTCTTTGTTCCTATCTCAAAACGCTGGAAGCTTTTCCCTAGAACAAAAAGTCAGCAATGATAATCTTGGGTAAGTCATGACATGTTATGCCTTTTTATAACAGTAAGAAAAGTCCTTGATTAATAATATTCTATCAGTTTCTATTAGAAACTGAGTCAGAACAGTAAAGTAAGTCAGACAACTACTGCTCAGAATTCTGTAGACAGCTATTTCCTCTTATACGAGCCAGGAATATCACTTCAAAGAGTCATGAGTGAATGCATGCAAATGGGAAGTCACAGCTCACCTTAGAAGGATGCAGAAATTGGGACCAGCAGTTAGCATGGCTATGTCACTGGACTGCCATGTAGTCGACCGCGGTTCCAGTCCTGGACCCAGTGGCTTAAACTCATGCCGGGCATATGTGCGTGTGTGCCCAAGATCCTGAGAGGAGAACGCAGGAGAAGGAATAGTGGCGTGACCATCCCCCCTGGGGGTTGATTTCTCGCATTCTATCTCTCTGTCTCTCTCTGTCTTTCTGCTGGTGAGCACACTCAAACTATAGGAAAAACCTCTCAAAAAAAAAAAGAAGGATGCGGAAATTACCAACTCCCAATCACACCAAAGTAAAAATATACAACTTTAACTTGTATAAAAAACAACCAGAATGCAGAATGTATTTATTACCTTGATTTTGGTAACAATTTCATGGATGTATGTATATTTTCAAACCCATTAAATATGTGCAGACTGTGTATAACTATAACTCAATAAAACTATTAAAGAAGATGAATGTAAATAAATTCCCTCCCTGCAAAAAATACTCTGAATTTTGACCAGCTTAATTAGAGATGGTGTATCTTTGTTGTTCATAGTTGTCAAGATGAATTGTGAACATTCTTGCAAGTAATAAAGGAAAATTCTTATTCATTATTTTATGAGAAAACCAAATTAATATATATTTTTAAGTCAGACTATCCAAACTGGAAATGTACTTCCAGATATCATAGTATTGGCTATACAATTTAGTTTCCAAAATAAAAAAATACAGCCACTTATCAGTACTAATTACAACACAAAAGATAAAGATATACAGGATAGACATGGTACCCTGCATTCAATCAGTTTAGAGTCCAGTCAAAGAATAGGAACATGCATACAAGCAAGCACACACACACACACACACACACACACACACATGAAAATAAGCCAGCAGGCAATGGTAGGTAACAAGAATTAAGTGCTCAATGAGTACACTGGAATGCAGCATTTTAAAACAAAAAAATATTTTCCCATTTGTTTACAATTTGGTAACATTTTTTTCTTTCCAGCTAGTCCCATGAACATGCTTATAAGGATTAGTTATAGGCATGTTTAATGCTTCTATTTAAACAACTTCAAAAGATAGATGTACTTACATAATGGTGGAGACTCTCCCAGTGGTCTGTGTAGCTGAATGCCACTAGAACAAAATTTTGTTTATATTTCTCTTATGTTTAGCAGTAAGCCAAATGAACTGTTTGTTCAATAGTAAGCTGTTTGTTCAATATTCATGGGTCTATAATGAATTAACCCACAGAAGATTTCACAGGAAATATCTGATTCATCCTTATTAATAACTTTTTGTGTAATCTGGAAAAGAAGATACTTCTATTTTTACTGCATAACTCAACAACTTCTTGTTTTCCTTTTGAAGGTGTGAAGAATGCAGTCTTCACTAACTTGAACACTACCTAAAGTTTTAGACAAGTTAAAACTTGGCTGCCTCAAATCCTTTGTGAAAGAAGCCAGGCTAAAAGTAAATAAATGTATATGTATAATTAAAAGAAGTTAAACTGAACTTCAAGAAAGAGTAAGAATGTTACAAAGAACATCATAACCATGAAATTTGAAAGCTCCCTGTGTTTCAATAAGAGTTTATATCAAGAGATTTGGCTTTTTCTTTTCTTTTTTTTTTTGTTGTTTCTTTTTACTGTGTGTATGTGTGTGAAAGAGAGTGTGAAAGAGAGAGTGAAAAAGAGTGTGTGAAAGAGAGAAACAGAGGAGAAAGAGAGAGAGGGAATACACAAACGACAGATAGACACTAAACTAGACGAGGGTTTCCCCATGGCTGACAACTTTTAATCTGAGGCAAACTTTTTTCAGACTAAATATTCAAGTTAAAGTAGTTTCCAAATATTCTCAGGCTTCACAATGAAGTTTAATAACTTTTCAACCATGTGTCTGTATAACCCATTAACCTACATGTGTCAACAATAACCACAATAACTGCATACTGTGAGCCAGACACTTATCTGCAGATGGCAAAACTGAGGACCTGTGATACAGCCAGAAATAGTACCCACATTTATGGACTCTTAACTTCAGACTATTTCCCCTAGGGGGTTAAGTATGAGATCGCAAGTTGAGGGAAAGATGACAGGCCTAGTCTGACAAGCAGGGGATAGCCCCAAAATCTGACACACTAAAATTCAGTGTTGTCATAGGTTTGGGAACCCATGGCCATGATCTTTCAAGAAATACTTTCCTGCTTGAAACATACAAGTCTTCAAGAAGCTCATGTAAAAGAATACTTATGAAAAAACTATACATGGATTTCAAAATTTTTTGCACCAAAATAAACTCATACTTTAATTCCATTTTCCATAAATGTTTTGAAATCCCCTCATATTTAGTAGTTAGTTTATTAAAAGGTAGTAACTACTTATTTCATGGATCATCAACATTTTTCAAAAGGTCTAATTTTTCTTAGGCAAAATATTTGCCAAGAAGTGGAAACTTGTCCTGACAGTATAATACCTGGGGCACTGCAAGTTCATACTTAGCCAGGAGTATCCTCAAACTGCTGGGGAAGAAACTATTGGCACTTGTTAGCTCACAGTTGACTTGTTTGTCCTTGAAGATCTGCAATTAAAGAATGATAGACGGTGAACAGACCTCTGGTCTATTTTCAATATTTGAGCTGTGGTACCTGCTCTTTTCTCCCTCTCCCATAGCTAAGGAGTATTCTCTGGTTTGTTTCCTGGTTAGCAGAACAGAGAAGGTGGTTGCAGAAAACAGTAAGGGGCTCACATTTCTATGGAAAGGGAACAAATTGAAAAGAGAAATAAATGCTTGAAAATTAATCCTTGTGTTAGGCCTGGTAGGCAGACCAGCAAAAACTCCAGGCTGTGAATTTTCCTTTGCCAACTTCCCTGTCATCATGTGTAAAATTTACAAGATACCACAAAGCCCTAAATTTCCCCAGGGTGAGAGATTATAGCAGAGGTCCTCAGTAGTTTGGAATTCAGATCAAGAGCCCACCTCCTTCAGAATGCCTTTCCTGACCACTGCAGATCAATATGTTTATCATCACCCTCTCCGTCCCTTCTCAGGGTTCCTACTACACTTTCAGTGTCTTTCACTGAGCCCTTATCACACATCACCAAGTATCATGGAAATAATTTTGTAAATACTTGGTCTTTCCTACATATGCTTCAAGGTTTTAAAGAAAAGAACTTTTGCTTTTCCTTAGCTCTCAATGTAGTGCCTAAGACATATTAGGATATGTTCTCATCTTGAGAAATTAATGAAATATTTAGAATCACTGATAGCCGGAACTTTTGTTGTTATTGTTAGACAGTGTCATTATCTGGTACTGAAAATATTTTACCCAAATCATTAAATAATAGACAACCCCCAGTCATAAAATCAGAAATCTAAAGGAAAGTCTAGTGACCTAGGTTAACTAATTGCACAACTCTCTAATTTAGGAGATGAATTCCTATCTGTTGAAATAACTCACATTTAAACAAGTTTATTTTACATGCACACATACACACACACACACACACACACACACACACACACACACCATGGTTTTGTTACCGGGTTATCTGATTTACCAATCTTGGAGGCAAAATATTAATGAATAATAATGACAATGGAGGGACAAGCAGATGGTGTAATGGTTACATCGCTGGACTTTCAGCAGCTTAAAACTCATGCTGGCCATGTGTGTGCATGCCCAAAATCCCAAAAGAATGGAGGAGAAGGGATTGTGGCATGGCCATCCCCCTGGGGAGTGATTTCTCACTTTTCATCTCTCTGCCTCTCTGGCGAGTGCATGTACCATACAGCAAAAGTCTCTAATAAATAAATAACTAAATAAATAATTACAATGGATAAAGTACTTTGCTTTCTACCCTCAGTTGGCTACTTCTACCATACATATGGTTTATGTACAATAAAAGTACATATCAAACACAAGATAACTTTTTAGATTCTGTTTATGTTATTAAAGATATTGTGTGTCTCTACCAGCTTTGCACCATATGTGAGTTTGATGACCACTTATCTATGTCCTCATTTATTTTATTTTGTTGTTTTTTTGTTTTGTTTTGTTTTTGTCTTAGGACATGTGTGTTCCCCAGAAAGAGAGAAACAGACACAGTGGGAGAGAAAGTGAGAAATCCCCCAGAGGGGATGGGCATGTCATAATCCCTTCTCCTCCATTCTCCTCCTGGGATCTGGGGCACATATGCACATGTACCCAGTGTGATTCTCAAACCACCAGGTTTGGGACTCAAACTGTAGTCGGTCATATGGGAGTCTATTGATGTGACCACTAAGTCAATTGCTGGTCCTATCTATGTCCTCATTTAAGTCAGCAATAAAAATGTTGAATTAGAACAGGGCTTAGGATAGATCCTCTGATGTGCTACATTAGAGGTCTGTCTCTGAATTCAGTTATTAAGTCAACAACCCTGTCTTCCCCATCTCCACTCTCTTATCATACAAATTTCACCAGTTTGTCCCACAAAACTAACATGAAATATTTTATCAGATAGCCCTCTAAACTCCAAATAAGGTTCTCTATTCTACTCTTGCTATACACAAGACAAAAAAATTTACCACCACCAGTCCCCTCCGAAATTACCAGAAAAGCTGAGGGGACTGACTGACTATGGAGTTGGGTAACAAAAGAGGTATGCGAAGGTAGAGATTAGAGACCTGCCATCCTGGCATCCAGGTTAGCATGACTCAAGTAAGAGGATTGTTGCCACAATCTTCATTGGAAGACTGAGTCATTCTCTAATCTTTTGCAACTTTAAATGATTATGATTTCCTTACCAGAGAGTGGAATGGTAGTTATTAGGAGTGTGGGGTGAGAAAAAGTGAGATGTTGTTTGTCAAAGGGAGCAAAGTTTCAATTATATAGGATGAATAAATTCTAGAGATCTAATGTACAATATGAGTACTATAGTTAACAATACTGTACTATATACTTGAAATTTTCTAAGAGGTATATTTTAAGTGTTCTCAACACCAATAAAGGGCAAAAAATAATTTCTGAATACTTACTATGTATCAGATATGTGAAATAAATGTGTTAACAATAACAAAAACAAAATTAACCTCCCCCAATCAAATCCAGACCGTCGACATTACCCTCTGTATAGGATCATACATATTACTTAATTTTTTTCTTGTAAAACACACATACATTGTGTTTTTCAGAGATTCTTAGGCTTTTTAAGCCAGGAACCTCATTAGACTATCTAAAATTGCCATTTTCTTCATTCATCAGATGAGGAAACTTAATTCCAAAAAAAAGGGAGTGCTTGAATGTAGGTCTTCTGGCAAGTTAGCAGTTGGAACTAAAAGCTCTTTTCCTGACTTCTGGCATAATACTCTATCCACCATGTTTCACAACCTCCATGGACAGTATACACTTGTGGCCTGGCCTTGGTTACTAAAATTAAGTTATATGCTGATTTTGAATTATCTTTTTTGAATCATCTTCAAATTTTTCAAGCTGTGCTTTCTTGAATTCTCATCTTTTTTGTGGACTTTGAGAACTGGAGAAGGGCAAAGAGTTGGGATCAATGAGATGCAATATTTAGCATATGTCCCATGTAACATAAAGCCCAACAGTTTATTTGGAACAGAGCTGCTCTCATATCCAAAATTTGGAAGAGAATAAACATTTCTACTTAATAGAGACAACATGAATAACATGAACTTGAGATACAATTATAAGTGAGGAGTTATTCATACTACTTGTTCTTCATAAACAGAAAGGATTAACTATTCAAACCACACTATGAAGCATATAATGGGCAAGTGAAAATGTAGTTAGAACAAAAAGCTGATAACAATTTAAAAATCATTTATAATTACAGTAAGTTCAAACAAAAGAATATAATGAAATCATTAAAAATGTTAAGGTAATAAATGTATCTATTAAAATAAAAATATATTCATACTAAAGTGTTAAGTGGTAATAAAACAGAGTTTGAAACAATATATATAGAAATTACAGTGACATAAATAAATGGAAAGATATTCTCTGTTCATGGGCCTAAAGAATTAATATTGCTAAAATCTCCATAGTACTTAAAATAATAAATTCAATGTAATCCCTATTATAATCCCTATGGCATTCTTCACAGAAATAGAAAAGCAGTTGTGAAGTTCACAGGGAACACCAAGAGACTCCAAGTGGCCAAAGCAATTTTGAGAAAAAAAAAAGTTGGAGGCACTTACTGATTTCAAATTACATTAAAAATCTATAGTAATAAAAACAGTATGGTGCTGGCATAAAAACAGACATATAGGGACCAGCAGGTGGCATGGTGGTTAAGGCACTGGACACTCCCACATGGCTGACTATGGTTCGAGTTCTAGACCTGGTGGCTTACTTTCTCACTTTCCCTCTTTCTCTCCCTCTCTCTGTATCTCTCTGGTCAAATTAAAAAAAAATAAAATGAATGGATGAATAAAAGTAAATAAATAATTTTTTAAAAAAACAGACATATAGACCAACATGACAAAATAGAGAACCAAGAAACAAATCTAAACATAAGAGGGAGGTGAGATCTTCAAAAAGTTAATGTAAAATGCATATTATGAAAATACTGTGCATGGATTTCAATTTTTTTGAGAGGTTTTCACTATAGGGCGTATGCGCTCACCAGACAGACAGAGAGAGACATAGAGACAGAAAGCAAGAAATCACCCCCAGGGGGGATGGTCACGCCGCAATCCCTTCTCCTCCATTCTCCTCTTGGGATCTTGGGCACGCACGCACATGCGCCTGGCGTGAGTTTTAAGCCACCGGGTCTGGGACTCGAACTGTGGTTGACTACGTGGGAGTCCAACGACATAGCCATTACGCTAACTGCTGGTCCCCATGGATTTCAATTTTTTGCACAAAAATAAATTTATACTTTAATTTCACTTTTCCATGAACTTTGTAAAGACACCTCTTATATGTCAACTAGTTTTTAACAATGGCACCAAAAGGAAATATTGGCAATATGATTGTCTCTTCAGTAAACAATAAGGAATTCCCCAAAACATAATAAAGAATTGAACCTTTATCTTACATCACAAAAAATCAACTCAAAATAGATAAAAGACCTAAATATAAAACCTGAAACCATAAAATTCCTAGAAGAAAACATAAAGATACAAGCTCCTTGACATTGGTTTTGACACCAAAAGTTCAGGCTACAAAAGCAAAAATAAATAAATGAGACCACTTCAAACTAAAAAGCTTCTACACTGCGAAGGAAGCAATCAACATGATTAAACAGCAGCTTAGAGACTAAGGGGAAATATCTACAAAGCATATATCTGATAAAGAGTTAATATTTTAATTTTATAGAGAACTCATACAACTCAGTATCATAAAAAAAAAAAACAATTGAAAAATGGGCAAAGGACCCAAATAGACATTTGTCCAATGAAGATATGAAAATGGCCAACTGGTATATAAAAACATACTCAGCATCACTAATCATCAGGGAAATGCAAATAAAAACCACTATAAGATGTGACCTCATACCTGTTACTATGACTACTATTAAAAAGATTAGAAACAAGTGTCAACAGGATGTGAGAAAAGGGAACCCCTGTATTATAATGTTAGTGGAAGTGTAGATGAGTACAGCCATTATGAAAAACACTATGGCAATCTCAAAAGAAATTAAAACTAGAACTTCCATCTGACCCAGCAATCCCTCTTCTAGGTATATATCCAAAGGAAATGAAATCATCACCAGGTAAAGATATCTATACTTTTGTGTTTATTGCAACATTATTAACAATACCCAAGACATGGCAACAACCTAAGTGTGCATCAACGGATGAACAGAGAAAGAAAACACGGCATATGTATAATGGAATATGATTCAGCTTTGAAAGAAAAGAAAATATCCTGCCATTTCCCATACCATGGATGAAACTAGAGGATATTATGCTAAGTGAAGCAAACCAGACAGGTGGAAAAAAATACTGTGTTATCTCACTTACATATGGAATCTAAAATAAGAAAAAGAGAATAAAACAACAGTTACAAGGAGTAAGAAATGGGGAAATATAGGTCAAATTACAAAAAGTAGCAGATATTTAGGATGAACAAGTCTAGATATTTAATGTATAACATGAGAACTAGGGGTCAGCAGGTAGCATGGTGGTTAAGGTGTTGAACTCTCACATAACCGACTACATTTCGAGTCCCAGACCTGACGGTTTGCTTTTTCATTTCCTTCCTTCCCTTGTGTCTCTCCAGTGAAATTAAAAAGTAATAATAATAAATAAAGTTAAAGAAATAATTCTAAAAATACGAGGACTACAGTTAAGGATACTATATTGTATTCAAGATTTTTGATAAATAAGTAGATTGTAGCTACTCTTGCCACACATTAAAAAATATATAACTATGTGAGATGACAGACATGTTACCATACTTCACTATAGTAACTATTTTACTATCTATATGTGTCTGATAACATCTTGTTATATACCTTAAAACTTATTATTAAAAAGAAAAATATATATGGTATGGCCTCATATTTGTAGGAGAACAGCAATTATGCATCTTTTGTTTTTTCCTCAAGGATCAGAGAGGAACCAGAAGATGATGTGGTGGTTAATGTGGTTGAATCCCACATTGCCAACTAAATGGTTTGAGTCCTGGACCTGGCGGCTTGAAAATCATGCCAGGCACATGTGCATACATGCCCAAATTCACAAGAAGAGAATGAAGAGGAAGGGAACTGCAGCACGGCCATCCCCTCTGTAGGTGATTGATTTTCTCTCTTCTCTCTCTCTCTCTCTCTCTCTCTCCTCTGCTCTCTCTCTCCTTCTCTCTCCCCAGCAAGCACACATGCCCTATAGCAAAATTAAGAATAAAGGGACCAGCAGATGGCATAATGTTTACATCGCTGGACTCCCATGTAGTTGACTATAGTTCAAGTCCCAGACTCAGCAGCCTAAAACTCATGCTGGACACTGATGTGTGTGTACCCAAAGAACTGAGAGGAGAATGAAAGAGAAGGGATTACAGTACGGTATGGCCATTCTCCATGGGAGGTGATTACTTACTTTCTGTCTCTCTGGCAAGTCCAAACACCTTATAGCAAAAATCTCTCTAAAAAAAATAATTAATTAAAAATAAAGAAATCAGGAAAGGTAGGCAATTACCACAGCATTATCTATATGGATAAAATAAGGTATTCTTTTACTTTTTGATTGTTTAGATTTACTAAGTTTTCTAACATTAAGCATGTACCACATTTTTAGTAAAATGAATAACACTAAATTTATTCTAGCCAGCGAAAAGTAATTTATCTTATAACCATATAAGGCTATAATTCTATCACCAAACTTGTAATTAAAGTTTTGTACTTTCGAATGGTTTTTATATCTTAGGATGATAAATAGGACAAACATCATAGGCAACTATGACAATGAAAGCCAGAGTTTCTGTAACTTGCTTAAGAGTTTATAACCAGCTACTTGATGGTAGAACCAAAGGTAAAATACATATCTCTTAATTCTTAAGGCAGAGTAGTACATTTCTGCTATGCCACATGGTTACCTGTGAGTATGGTTCATCTTTAATTCTCAAATAAAGAAACAAAGAAATGTTAAGTGACTTGATCATGTTTCTTTCTAAAGGCAAATAACATTTCCCCTCCCACAAGAAAGCAGGAAACACGTCAGCAATGCTAAAGCACTAGACAAGGTTTTCACTGATAAAAGTACATTACCATCATCTATTTTTTTAACCTGAAAAAGTAGAAATTATGCAGGCTACCCAAGAAATCATTAAGTTTGTCTCCTGCCCAAGAAGGCTCCATTTGAGGCTAATGAAAAGATAATCATATTCATCAAATTAAAACGAGTCTCCCATCCCAAGGCAGGATGTTGCTCATGTCATTGGTAATAGATGGAGGTCTAGATTTATCAGAAAATATTTGCTTAATCATCTCCCTTAATAACCTAAATAGGTGTCTGACACATAACCACTTACCAAGGTTTAGCTTCTGTGTAAGTTAATCCTCCTCCGTCACCATACACAGGGTTTTTCCGTATGTCCTATAGTGAGATGAAGTGAAATTTATTGCCTGAATATGACGTTAAGCCAAAGCGTCCACCAAATTTTAGAATAAACATGAAAAACTGAAAAGCTACTGACTATCCGCACTCTATGGTAGAGAGCAAAAAATTGGAGGACATAAAAGCAGTGAAGGTACTTAATGAGAATAGGACAGTGTGGAATGGGGGAGGTGAAGAGAAGAGGATAGAGAAAGATAGCAAGAGAACAATAGAGAGGCAGGACATTAGTGAGAAACAGATATGGCTTATTACCTGTAGATAATGACATGTATAGTATTCTCAACTGGATTGGTCTGAGAAGTATTTCATGATGGGCAAAGTCTTTTTATAAGCAAAATGAGAAATAGTGATTGACTGTTTTAAAAAAATAATTAGAATAATAATAATAATAATGATTGGGGAAAACATAGAAAAGATATTGAATGTTGAAGCAGGGAGATTAATGTCTCTGTATTGACTGACATGCATGGCATTCCCTTTTGAAAAAGCATTGTAATACACTGTAAAGTTATATGTAATCCAATGTAATATAAAGAAGATCATGATTATAATAAAAAAAATTTTAAAAAGATAAAAAAAAACTAAAAAGCAGGACACTTGAATCAGGCCTGATTTCAAGAATGCCTGGAAGACTTAGACTCCTAAAAACATCTCTCCCTCACCCATTGGTTGGTTTTCAAAATTCTGAGGAATGTCAGAGTTCCATTCCCTCAATTTAAAGCTTTAATCCCATAAAAATGTCAGTGCCACTTCCTTTTCCTGGTTTTTACCCTTCTGTCTATCCTAACTTCCTATTCCTCCAAAAGATATAATACTTAATCAGTAATCATTTACACCTCAATGAAAAGAAGGATATAAAAGCTAGAAGAATTCCTATAATCCATCTTGCCCAACATCCTTAGATCACCAAATGATGCACAGTAAGGTGAAGTAACTTTCCCAAAGTATATTAATAACAAAGGAAGAACTTACTTTAGGGTAAATGTAGACCTTGAGGGCCAATCTTTCAATAGAACCCAATAAGAGAGAGGGAACTACTAGATATCTCAAGGCAAAACCACTAAGCAATTGAGAGAGACAAAGCTTAGTTTCCTTAGTTTCCTTTTTTTTTTGTGGTCCCTGATATATTAAAAAGGGAAGATGTTTCAAATCAGAGTTATCCAAAAAAAGGTAATATATTTTAAAGTTTTTCCATTTAACAAATTATCAATTTTAAAATAAAAAAAGTTATTGTGTAGGACTAGTGTGCTATTTTCAAAATGATTACAAGATTTTTTTAAAAAAAATCATTCCAGTTTAATACAGGGCTATATAATCTTGTTATGAGACACATATTTAAACCAAAAGATTTATTCTATATAAAATATCCCATGAGAAATTTCTACAGGAAGGAATCTTAAAGATCATCTACTTCACAGATGTCAAATGTGTTACGAGTGCTGGGCTAACTCTAAGCAGTGCCTCCTGGAATGGTGCACAATGAAGAGCTTCTGCATTCATCAGGTTAAAGCTCTAATATCCTCACTTTTTTTTTTTTTTTTTGAGAGGATTTTGCTATAGGGCGTGTGCGCTCACCAGACAGACAGAGAGAGACAGAGAGACAGAAAGTGAGAAATCACCTCCAGGAGAGATGGCCACGCCGCAATCCCTTCTCCTCCGTTCTCGTCCCGGGATCTTGGGCACGCACGCACACGTGCCCGACGTGAGTTTTTTAAGCCACCGGGTCCGGGACGTGAACCGTGGTCGACTACATGGGAGTCCAGCAACATAGCCATTACGCTAACTGCTGGTCCCTCCTCACTCTTATAGACGATAGAAGAGACCTAGTTGGTGGGAATTTTACCCAAGGTCACACAGCTATCTAATTATTTAGAACTAGAAAAAAGGACTTTTCTCCAGAGGAATATACTTTCACTGTAATAGACTATATCCAATCTATACTCGTTACAGAAACTATTTGCAAATTAATTTAATATTCTATGATCTGCAAACCTTCTCATATCTAGGACATTCAAGGAATTGGGAAGTGGGGTGGACAATCAGATGCTCTGCTTTGATAAGATGTCATACATTGTTTCCTAACTGTCAAAAAATTAGAATATAATAAAATACTTAAGACTAAAACAAAACTCATCTTCCTTTGCTCCTTCAGATGGAAGCATAGTCAGGAAACTTTTAAGTTGCATTTTCCTGTAGATAAAGTCACAAAAAATGTCTGTTTCCACTACTTGGATCACTCATGTCCACTGCCAATTTTTCTGCATTATCCTAGTCCTTCAGGGCCTATCTCAAGTCACTCTTCCTCTGTGACATCTTCTGCCACTACATAAGCGACCAGGACAACTCTTTGATTTTCTTCAAATCTGGTTCTCTGGCCCAGACATCTGACAATGCCCTACTTCCGCAGCTATTTATAGGTTTCTAAGAAGAAATGGAAATGTCCTCACTGCTCAAGAAAAAGAAAACTGAATTCTTTGAAGTCAGGGCTCTATTTTTCTGTGCCTAAACAGTGGCTGGTATAAAATGACATATAGCTAGAGTGCAGTGATTTCTTGGGGGATAATTCATTGGGTCAAGACCACAAGTATCCCTGGCACTGCATAATCTCACTGAACAAATGCATACATTGTTATTCTGAGTTGAAATTTAGTAGTAATAAAGTTCAGTTTACAAAATTTTATTTAGCAGGATACTAACTCCAACACAGATTCTAATAAATTAAGGTTTCTGGAAATTACAGGTCAGAAATCAAGCCTCACAGCATATATGGCTGCAAGGGGCCTACTGTGGACTTTCTCTGGGCAGAGCCTTTCAGAAGGAAGGCAAGTAAGAATACAGGGGTCAATTTAGGCAAATATAAGACCAAGAAATTGCTTTCTAGGAGTTAAACTTTAGTTTGAGATACAAAATATAAAAGAGAATTAACAAGGAAAGTTTAATCTTAAAATGACCTCTAATGGCCTAACACACAGGCAAATAAAATATCATATAGTTGAAAGCGATTGTTAAAATGTCTCCTCCACTTTTGTTTTCAGGAATGTAGAATACTGATTTCTTTTTTCTTTTCTTTCTTTTTTTTTTTTTTTTTTTAGAGGTTTTTGCTCTAGGGTGCATGTGCTCGCCAGAAAGACAGAGACAGAAAGCAAGACATCACCCCCCAGAAAGATAGCCATGCTGCAATCCCTTCTCCTCCATTTTCCTTTCAGGATCTTGGGCACGCACGCACATGCACCCAGCGTGACTTTAAGCCACTGGGTCTGGGACTCAAACTGCAGTTGACTACATAGGAGTCCAGCGACATAGCCATTACACCAACTGCTGATCCCAAAATACTGATCCCAGAATACTGATATTCTAAGCTTCTGTATTCATGTCTGTCTTTACCATAAATGGTTTTATTCTTTCATTCTTAAGCAGTATGCCAGCCTTACAGGACCTGGGCCTCACTGATGCAAGCGAAAAACATATCTCAATTAATCAGATCTTTCTCAAATATATAACTCTAAGCCCCTATATATTTTCCATTATAGAAGAGAAAGAAATACTGCACCTTGGGCAAGAACATAGGCTCCGGAATCAGACACAGTGGAGCTTCAGTCAAAGCTCTTTTATGTGAACCATGGTCAATTTACTTAACTTCTCTGAACCTGAGTTTCTTCACATGTAAAATAGAGATTTTAGTAATAACATAAAATGTGTTATTTTGGTTGTTACAATGCCTGGCACATAGTTAAGTGCACCATAAATGGTAAGTGTTATTTTGTTATTGTGTCAAGCTTCAGTTCAGTAAAAACAGATTAATTAGGTACTTTCTAGGCTACATTGTCAACATCACATTATCCAAACACTAATTGGTCCTTTGTCGTCTCTACTGGACTGCACAGTAGAGACAACAGTAGACAAAATCCTTCTCTTAAGAGATGATATTTGGGCCAAATAGGAAACTTAGTCTCTAAACTGTCTCTGAGAGTCAGCTTCCTTCACCAAATCAACCAATGAGTCAGTCATTAACTGAAGAGTCACTTGAGAGCTTTGCTCTTTGCCTGTTTATATGCTACATTGCTGTGCAGTTTTTCTGGAAGCAGTATTTTTGTCATTTCCTTCATCCTCATTAGTTTCTTGCAATCAACTAATGTTCTTGAGTCATTACTGTAGACAGTAGAGACGACTGGATTGTTTTTCAGTGCCCAGAGACCCTAACTTATA
This sequence comes from Tupaia tana, assembly GCA_026018925.1. Classification (NCBI taxonomy): domain Eukaryota; kingdom Metazoa; phylum Chordata; class Mammalia; order Scandentia; family Tupaiidae; genus Tupaia; species Tupaia tana. The sequence goes on along the minus strand of JAKSZU010000009.1, from coordinate 81,881,525 downwards.
AGAATTATCCAACTACAAGACTCTGCTAAAAGCAGGAATGAAAATTTTTAAATAAAGGATTTTCTGCTTGTATCCTCAATTATAAAATCCTTCCTTAACAAAGCATCATAATCAGTTTTGGTATATGAAGAGAAAATGTATTATCAGCTCTTCAGAAGAAAGAACCAAGTCTCTGGAGCTAGACAGACAGAGCATTTATTGAATTTTAGTTCCAGGGCTATTAGCTCACGGCCTTGAGCACGTTTTTTGTTTGTTTGTTTGTCTGTTTGTTTGTTTTCAGAGTAAGCCCAGACCAATGATACATTATTACCTACCCAGTAGAACTCAACCGAGTTTCCTAAGAAAAGACTAACCTTTTCTGGGCCATGGGGGGCTTAAAGTTAGGAAGAAAGCAATTGGCTGGCATTTGGAGGATTAGGGACAACAGGTGAGGATCCCTGGAAAAGAGGACAAAAATACAACAAGAGGTTAGGGGATTGCTTTCTAGTCAGTCTAAGACAGATAAAGTCTCTCTTATTGCCTACAAGCTCTGTTACATGAACCGGTGTCAAATTATGTAACTTCTCTGAATCTGAATTTCTTCATATGCAAAATAGGGATTATAATAATAACAGAAAGTTTTGTGTTTTAGTTGTCACAATGACTGGCACATAGAAGTGCACCATAAATGGTATTATCTTATTAATAGACCAAGCTTCAGTTTAGTAAAAATAGATTAATTAGGTGCTTTCTAGGATAGCACAGGGCAACCTGTGAAGACAATTTTCTAATAATTATGGGTATTATATTTGTTCAAATTGAGCTACTAGGAGTTTAATGTGCTTAGGGGATGTTTCCTTTTAAAAGAAGACAAGGAATGTGCTGCTTAACATAAGGCCTAGAGGGCCCAGCAGGTGGTATAGTGGTTAAGGTGCTTAACTCCCACATGGCCAGCCATTGTTGGAGTCCCAGATTTGGTGGTTTGAAAATAAATGCTGGACATGGTGCGTGTGTGCCCAAAATCCCAGAAGAAGAATGGAAAAGGGATTGTGGCATGGCCATCTTTCCTCTGTGTGTGTGTGTGTGTGTGTGTGTGTGTGTGTATGTGTGATTTCTCGCTTTCTCGCTGTCTCTCTCTCTCTCCACTGAACACACATACCCTTTTAAAAAAAATAGGGCCTAGATCCCAAATTATTAAATTATAGGCATTATGGAGGAATTATTTTAAAGCAGACACTCCTGACCTATCCTGCTACCACACTAACAAGATCTTACATTGCCCGTGCCAAATACCAGTTTTCTGTACAGATACATAGTGGTACAAAATTTCCAACTTCAATCTATATCCAAACTCCATAAAGGTTAAAATCCTAAGCCAACTTGCCAAGGGCTACTATAGGAGTAACATTTTAGAAAGCATGGAAAAATGAAAATTTTGCTTTTTATATGGAATAGAATATTAATTTCAGAAGCCATCAGGTGGTGTGGAGGTTAAGGCAGCTGGATCCCACATGGCTCATTGCACAATTTGAGCCATGACCTGACAACTTGAAAAACACACCCAGTGTGTGTGTGTGTGTGTGTGCGCGTGTGTGCATGTGTGCCCCAAATCCCAAGTGGAGAATGGAGAAGGGATTGTGGCATGCCATCCCACTGGGGTGGGTGTTTTCTCACTTTCCTTCTCTCTCTCCATCTCTGTCTTTAGTGAGCACATTCGCCCTACAGGAAAACAAACAAACAAAAAAAGAATCTTAACTTCAGAAAGCGGTACTGAAGCTCCATGACAAAACCACCTACTCACAGCAAGTTCTTGTTTTGACTTCCTATGCATCCTTTGTCTAATAACCAGCTCAAGAGTTGTGAAATTAACTTTTTCAAAAACAAACCACACTCACTGGATCACAACCATAAAATCTTAAATATATGATTTCTATATTCACAGTTCAGTGAGAACAAAATCCTTCTCTTAAGAGATGATATTTGGGCCAAATAGGAAACTTAGTCTCTAAACTGTCTCTGAGAGTCAGCCTCCTTCACCAAATCAATCAATGAGTCAGTCATTAACTGAAGAGTCACCTGAGAGCTTTGCTCTTTGCTTGTTTATATGCTACATTGCTGTGCAGTTTTTCTGGAAGCAATATTTTTGTCATTTCCTTCATCCTCAGTTTCTTGCAATCAACTAATGTTCTTGAGTCACTATTATCTGACCTTTTTTATACTTGATATTTCTTCTTCCTTACAGACAAAGGTATCATTTGGGAAACCTTTCCTTATTTTTTTTTTAGAGGCTTTTGCTATAGGGCGCGTGCGCTCACCAGACAGAGAGAGACAGAGAGATAGAAAGCGAGAAATCACCCCCCAGGGGGGATGGCCACGCCACTATCGCTTCTCCTCCATTCTCCTCTCGGGATCTTGGGCATGCACGCACATGCGCCCGGTGTGAGTTTAAGCCACCGGGTCCAGATCTCAAACTGTGGTCGACTACGTGGGAGTCCAGCGACATAGCCATTACGCTAACTGCTGGTCCCTCATTTTTTTAAAGAAGTTTTTGCTATAGGGCACGTGTGCTCACCAGACAGACAGAGAGAGATGGAGAGACAGAAAGCAAGAAATCATCCCCCAGGGGGAATGGCCAAGCCGCAATCCCTTTTCCTCCATTCTCCTCTCGGGATCTTGGGCACGTACACACACGCGCCCAGTGTGAGTTTTAAGCCACCGGGTCCAGGACGCAAACCACGGTCAACTACATGGGAGTCTAGCGACATAGCCATTACACTAACTGCTGGTCCCACCTTTCCTTATTTTTTAACTCTCCTTCTTGCTTTTTCTCTTTTTCCCTAGTCTATGATAATCTCCTCTTGATTCTAACTCTACATTCCACAGTTGCTTCTTCTCCTTCCCCACTTAAGCTCCACTTCCTCTTTTTCTTCTCTTTTATTTTTCTTCTCTGTGGGTCCTTTATTCTCTTCTCTTTGGAATTCCTTTCTCTTTTCTTTGGAGCTTCCTATCCCCCTCCTTACCTGACCTACCTCCTACTTGTTTCCCTCAAAGAATGGTCCATGCAATGCCTTTATTCTGGCAAAAACAGAAGCTACAGTAGGGGAAGAACCAAAAAAAACTTATTACATTGTTTAATCTTTATTAGCATGATGAAATCTAAATGCCATGGGCATCTCAAGTTAACACCTTCTATAGGTGTTTATCTAATCATCAACACAATTGTTGTCATTCATAATATTTTACTTCCCTCTCCCACATTCTCTAGGTCTCATCATTATCATTGATCTCTCCTTCTGAATTAGTTCACCATGGGACTCTTGGCTCTGCCTGACCCTTCTTTATGGGAAGACAGAGCATGGTCCCTAGAAAAGAGAGGTAAGACCTTAGTCAGTGAGGATAGAAGGAGATACACCGATAGTGGAGTTGTATTCTCTGTCTGAGAAATTCCATGGGATACTTGGGGATGATAAAGAGCAAACCACATGTTGGATGGTGGTGCAACAGTAAAACACAATGCTCCGTGGGGCAACCTCATATGGAAAACTTTCCAGTATAAGTCCAAAGACCTCCCTGAGTACAATGAGCACATGTGTGCCCATGAGCTAACCAGGGCTGATCAAGGGCTGGGGGTGGATCATGGTGTCAGGACTCTGTTGGGGGTGCTATCTCTCTCTCTCTCTCTCTCTCTCTCTCTCTTTCTAAAAAAAAAAATGAATCTCTTTTTTAAAAGAGCAGATACAGCATGAATTTAAAAGTTAAAATTTTATCTTTCAATAGCCACACCTTAAACAATTTCTATATGACATGATCTCAGACCTGACAAAATCTTGATTTTTTTTATGGTTGTAATTTTTTTCAAAGTAAAACTCATTTTATAAGGTTTTAATATAAAATCCAATTTTTCAGTTTTCATTTTATTTTAAACATTATTTATTTCTTCAATAAGAGATAGAAAGAGACAAGAAGACAGCCATCCCAACAGGGTCTTGACACCATGATCCATCCCCAACTCCAGTCATGCTTGATTTACAGGCACTCACATGCCTAGCATACTCAGCGAGGTTTTCATATCTGCACTTGGAACCTTACCATGTGGGTCAGCCTCACAGAGGATCACATTTCCTCACTGCACCGCCATCTGACCCCACTATTTTTAACTTGTCAATGGCTTATAACTGGATTGCCTAGAGATTTTGTGCATGAGATTACTGATACTATACAAAATATTTTGTAACCAACCCCCCATCCAGTTCCAAATGCATTGTACTTTTTAACCTAAAAGCAAATAAACAGTCTTAGAGAAAATATTTTCTTAAAGCACTTGGGTGAGTCTACTTGAAAACAGGAAAAAGAACTATGTGTCAGATTTCCTTTTATTTTTCTTTTTTTAAGAGGTTTTTACCTTAAGGCACATGTGCTCACTGGAGAGAGAGAGACAGACAGAGAAAGAGAGAAAAGGAAAAATCAACCCCCAGGGGGTTGTGGCCATGCCACAATCCCTTCCCTTCCATTCTCCCTTATCAGGATTTTGGGCATCCATGTACATGTGCCTGGTGTGAATTTCAAGTCACCAAGTCCTGGCCTCAAAGCACAGTCAGCCATATAGGAGTTCAGAGCCTTAATCACTATACCACCTGCTGGCCTCACGTGGTCAGATTTCTATGAGGCCCTCTTGCACTCTGAGCAATGGTTGATGTTGTGTAACAATAAGTTTGTTAAGTGGTAACTTAAGAAAAAAAAATAGGTTTATGGTTGTTTTTGTCAAATTTGTAGATTTTCAACCAACATTTTATATATATATATATATATATATATATATATATATATATATATATATTAGGAGAGGTTTTTGCTATAGGGCACATGCACTCTCCAGAAAGACAGAGAGACAGAAAAGGAGAAATTACCCCCCAGAAGGGATGGCCACACCACAATCCCTTCTCCATTCTCCTCTCAATGTCTTGGGCATGCACATACACACGCCTGGTGTAAGTTTAAGCGACCAGGTGCAGGACTCAAACTACGGTCAACTACATGGGAGTACAGTGATGTAGCCATTACGCTATCTGCTATTACATGCAATAGAAGCAGTTAATTGCAAGGCAAGGCAAAATGAAATAAGTGTATAATAATGGAGGAAGTTAATTGCTGTTGTAAAGCAGAATAAAATAGTAATTCCAAATGACAGAATCATGGACAGCCTCATTAAAGTACTGGGGATACATGAACTAATCCTCCAAGGATAAGGAGAATTTAGGTAAGTAGAGAAGGAAGAACATACTAGTCATTGGAAACAGGCCCAGAAAAGACATCAAGGATTATATAATGTTTACAGGGCAGCGATGAGAAGCATCAAAGTAGAGCCAGCACAGCACAGACAGTGAGAGTATATAGGTCAGAGCTGTTTGTTTTGTTGAATTAGATTGAATATTCTTTTTTTTCCTTTAAATTTATTTATTTACATTAATTCACTATACATCATTACAGCAAACAAAATGAATTTTCCATCCAGAATACACTGTATATTGGCTCAATCAAGCATGTCAACATATGTGTTATCAACAAATAATTTTCCATTTCTTATGTCCTGTATATTTTGCTTTTTTTTTTTTTTTTTTTGCCATCCTTGATTCCCTATCCCTCACCCTCTGCTGTGTCCCACCCTCCTTCCACATTGTCTCTGGTATCCATGGTTGCTTTCTATGCCTTCCACCCCCCCCCATTTAATTGATTTGCTAATGAACTTAATTAGTCTAAATACTTCCAATAGCAAACGCAGCTGATATGCACATATACATGAACACAAGTCTGACTTTAGGCATAAACCTCAGTGAGTAGAATCAACATACTATACAGTAGTACCTAGCTGGGGCTATATAGCTTACTGCAGTCATCAAACATGCATTTTTTTAAAAATTTTGATAAGAACAGTTTTAGTTTTTTTTTTTTCTCCTGAAACTTTTTTCTTAATTAATTTACATTCATTCTCTGAGCATCATCACAACATACTAAATGTGTTTTCCCATCTAGAATAAACTGCATAGTGGCTTAATCATGGATGTTATCATCAATAATATTCCATTTCTAGTTCCATATAAATACATATATATATATATATATATATATTATATATATATATATATATATATATATATATATTATATATAATATATATATATATACATATAATGTTTTTTACCCCATGTCCTACACTCTGCCCTTTCCCACCCTTTTATTATACTAGCTCTGCTATCTACAGTTGTCTTCAGTTACTTTTCCCCCAACATTTTGTTGATCACACAATATCATAAGTAATCTAACTACTTTCAATAGCAAGATCAGCTGGTAATTTCAAGAAAAGTAGTTTTGAACTGGTAAGGATATTTCCTTGAAACTTAAAGCCTAGAAACAGGTTAGTATTCTGTTCAAATAGTAGGTACATGAACCTATCGACAAGCTCAAAAATCCTTAAAACCGGACAACAAAGATTAGAATAAAAGCAGCAATATTTTAGTCAAGTCACAGAATGCTGTTTCATCAGTTCTGTCTCGTGTACTTAATCTTTCTTTTGTTGTGGTTCTATCTTCCAGATTGAATTCTGGGATATAATATTCAACTCCAGACTTGTCCCTACAATTACATTGCCCATTTTCTCAGTTTTTGAACTCTTATTTCTGTGTGTCTGCATTTAATTTTACTGACATTGCACTCTCTTAAGAACTTCTTGGAGATCAGGTCTGGTGCTGGTAAATTCTTTCAGGTTTTGTTTATCTGAGAATGTTCGTGTCTTTTCTTTCCAAATGAACGATAATCTTGCTGGGTACAGTATTCTCGGTTGAAATTGCTTTTCCCTTAACACTTTGAATATATTTTCCCATTCTTTCCTCACTCGCATTGTCAATGAGAGGTCTGCTGTTATCCTGATGGGATATCCTTTGTAGGTAATTTGATGTTTTTCTCTTGCCAATCTTAGTATCTTGTCTTTGTCTGTGGTTTTGGTCAATCTGGCTATAATGTGTCTTGGAGAAGATCTTCTTGGGTTGATTCTATTTGGGGTCCTTTGTATTTCTTGGGACTGAATCTTTGAGTGCCTCTCTAGGTTTGGAAAGTTTTCTTGCAGGATTTCATAGAATAGATTATCAATGCCCTTATGAGTCTCTTTGCCTTCTGGGATGCCTATTATCCAGATGTTTGGATGTTTGATGGTATCTAGTATTTCTCGTATAATATTATGAGAATAATATTCTCATATTTTTGGGCCATTTTCTCAGTCTTCATGGTGGATTTTTCTAGGACAGCAATTTTCTCTTCTACATCTGAGATTCTATTTTCTGTATGATCTAGTCTGCTTTTAATACTTTCAAGGGAGATTTTGACTTCTTGTATTATTGCCTTCATCTCTAACAGTTCCATCTGATTCTTTTGTAAAGTGTGAAATTCCTCTTTTGGATCTTGCATGAATTTCCTCACCTCCTGGAACTCTTCAACTCCTTTATCCTTCCTCTTCCGTAGCTCATTGTCTCTCTTCTCTTCCATCTTTGTTAGCTTTGTCATTATGAATATTCTAAATTCTTTATCAGATATTTCCATGATTTCCATTGAACTGTGTGTGGATGAAGAGGAGTTATCCTTTTCCCTTGGAGGAGAGGCAATTTCCTGCTTTCCCATATTTCTTGTGGTCCTGCAGCGATTTCTATTCATCTGGTGGATGGTTGGTTTCTTCCCACTTTGAAGTTTAATCATGCGAACTTGTGTGCTGGAGGCCGAATTATCAGTGGGAAATCTTCATTTCTCTGATTCTCCCAAAATGGCTAATTCTCAGGAGCCATGAAGGTGTCTTCAAGAAGGAATTAGATTGAATATTCTTTTCCTTCAGGAATCTATAGACAGTTGTAAGAAGAAGGACTTGGAAGGAAGTAAAGGCTACTACAATTTAAGAAAATTCTACTGACTGCTGTATTAGAGTCCTAGGACTGTTGTAACAAAGCACCACAAACTAAGTCACTTAAAACCACAGAATTTAAGGCCAGCAGAAGGTGTGGTAGTTAAGATAATGGATCCCACATAGCTGATCTTGTAGTTCAAGTCCTGGGCTTGGTGGCTTGAAAAACATACTGGGTACATGTGCATATGTGCCCAAAATTCCAAGAAAAGAATGAAGGAAAAGGAATTGCAGTGTGGTCATCCCCCAAAAGGTGATTTCTCACTTTCCCCTCTCTCTGTCTCTCTATGGTGAGCACACTCACCTTATAAGGAAAAAAAAAAGTTATTGTCTCAGAGTTCTAGAAGCTGAAAGTCTAAAACTAAAATTTTGTAACGACCATGGTCCCTCAAAGGCTCTAGGGGAGGACCCTGTCTTTCCTCTTCCAGCTTCTGGTAGCTCTGTGCATTCCTGGGATAATAGATATATTACTCTTATCTCTGCCTCTGTCTTTACATAGCCATCTTCTCTATTTGTCCCAATGTTTATAAAGTTACCAGTCATGTTTGATTAAGGGCCCACCCCAATCTAATATGAACTCATTTTAACTAAATACATCTGTAGTGACCCTATTACCTAACAAGGTTATATTCTGAGATACTGTGTGTCAGGACTTCAACATATGTTTTTTGGCATACAAAACATCAACCCATAACAGCTGTTAAGTGTAGTGTGGATATACTGTAGCTTTGCAAAGCTTGAAATTATTATTTCAAAACATGATTTGGGAAACACAGAGAACCAAGTGACATTTCTGAAAACTCAAATACCTGAGAGATAAAAGTAGTAGGCTATAAAGAGAAAATAGCAACAACCAAAACAACCATTTTTACATCATTCTACTCTTGCATCATTCTCAGTACCATATTTGAGAACCTTAAGATCTTGGCGTGATCACAAGCTTTTCTGTTGAAGAAGTACGAGAGAGAGCTCACTGAGCCATCTGCAATATGAGATGTAAAAGGCCAGAAAGGAAATAAAAGGTAAATCCTTATAGGAAACTTGATAGTGTTAATAAATGGCCAGTTTGGTGAGGTAGAGAAATATCTTTAGAATCCTAACATTCATTTTGAGACTCTCTCTGGTGCTGTAAGGGTTTGTTCTGATAAGAAACATAAGCTAAGAAGTGAGGTGCCTCCTACTTTATTCTTTTTGCACAGTATTGCTTTGATGACACAGGCCCTTTTATGATTCCAAACAAATTTTATGATGTTTTTTTTATTTTTGTGAAGAAATATGGTAGTTTGATCAGAATTGCATTGAATTTGTTGATTAATTTTGGTAGGATTGACATTTTTATTATATTTATTCTTATGATCAAAGAACATGCTTTCTTTGGTTAGGTTTATTCCTAGGTATCTTATATTTTTTGTGATTATTGTAAATGGGATTGTTTTCTTCAATTCTACCTCAGTTTGTTCATTGTTGAAATATACTGAATCTCTCTACTTTATAGCAGAAACTGAAAGATTCTAAGGTATAATAGTGGGACACCAACTGTAGATACTAGAGACAGTATAAAGGGGGTGGGTAATAGGGGGTAGAAAGGAAAGGACATGGGAAAACAAACAAACAAAACATTTATTAGTCAAAAAAATGAAAAGTTATTTGTTGATGATAATATATGGTAATGTCTTTGACTTGACTAATATGCAGTATATTCATGCTGAGGAAAAACATGTACACTGTAAAGATGTGTAGTGATTAAATGTAAATAAAAAATAAAATTAAAACATAAGCTAAATTTTTAGTATCTTTTTAATAGAAAAAGTGGAAAGATTTCTGAAATAATGATAATAATAATGTTCAATTTTTTTCCAGTTTAGGATTTTCAAGCTTTTTAACATAAGTTCCCAGAGCTGCTTTTTTTTTTTAACTTTGCGAAATTAATTTACCCAACATGAATGCACTTCACACCAGTCCATCTGAGGATACTATACACATTATCATCAACAGATAATAACCCATTTCTGTGTCCCATAAAAGTCTCCTCTCTCTATTTTTCTCCTTAATTTCATTCCTCACACCCTCCCCCTTCTCCCACAGTCTTCCCACACTGTCTTCAGTATCCATAACCATTTTCCACACTACTACAACCTCTAATCTTTTGGTTTCTGCCATAGAGTGTGGACAGTCAGTATATATTAAGTGGGGACATACAATGTCTCTCTTTCATAGCCTGGCTTGCTTCACTCAGCAGTGAATCTTTTCATCCACTTTCTATCAAATGCCAGGATATATGTATTTTTTATGGCTAAGTAGTATTCCGTAGAGTATATGTACCACACTTTTTCAGTCCAACTGTTTGTGGACATTTCAGTGAGTTCCATGACTTAGCAATTGTATATAATGCTGCAATAAACACAGATGTGCAAGCACATTTCCAACGGACTGTTCTTTGGGTAGATAACCTGGAGTAGAATTGCTGGATCATGTGGCAGTTCTATTTGTAGATATTTGGGGAACATCTATATTGTTCTCCACAGTGGCCGGATCAATTTACATTCCCACTAATAGTGTAGGAGAGTTCACCTTTCACCACAGCCTTACCAGCAGTTATCATTTTTTTTTTTAATATAAGCTTGACTTGGGTTAGGTCATATCTCATTGTGGTTTTGATCTGCATCTCCCTAATGATAAAGGATGTTAAACATTTTTTTCACACGCTTTTTGACTGTTCTTATGTCTTCCTTAGAAAGTTGTCTTTTCAGACCATTTTCTGATCTTTTAATTTGGTAGATCATTTTTTCTCAGGTAAGTTGCTTGAATTCCCAGTGTATTCTGGTTATCACTCCCTTATCTGAGGCACAGTTTACAAAAATATTCCCCTATTCCGAGGGCTGTTGATTCACACTAATTACTGTGTATTTTTTTGCTATACAGAAACTTTTTAATCTGATGTAATTAATCCTCTCTATTTTGGGGATTATTGCCTGTGCTTTGGGAGTCTTATTTAAGAAGTCTTGCCTACCCTAATGACTCCATAGTTTCTGCAGGGTTTTTCACCAGTAGTTTTATAGTTGAAGTCTTAGGTTTGAGTTGACTGGAGTTGATTTTTGTTACCAGTAAATGAAGGAGTCCAGGGTCATCTTTCTTCAGGTGAATACTCAATTTTTCCAGCACAATTGTTAAAGAGATTTTCCTTTCCCCACTGCATTGACTGGCACCCTTCGTCAAAAATCAGTAGACTATGTTTTTGGGTTTATTAGTGAGATCTTTATTTTGTTCCATTGGTCCACATATCTGTTTTTGTACTAATACCATGCTGTTTTTGTTTGTTTGTTTGTTTGTTTGTTTGTTTTGGTGTGTGTGTTTTTTTTTTTTTTTTTTTTTTTTTTTGGAGAGGATTTGCTATAGGGCATGTGCGCTCGCCAGAAAGACAGAGAGAGACAGAGAGATAGAAAGCGAGAAATCATCCCCCAGGGGGAATGGCAACGCTGCAATCCTTTCTCCTCCATTCTCCTCTTGGGATCTTGGGCATGCACGCACACGTGCCTGGCATGAGTTTAAGCAGCCAGGTCCGGGATGCGAATTGCGGTCGACTACGTGGAAGTCCAGTGACATAGCCATTATGCTAACTGCTGGTCCCATACCATGCTGTTTTTTTTTTTTTTTTTTTTTTTCTTTTTTTTTTGGAGAGGTTTTTGCTATAGGGCGCGTGCGCTCGCCAGACAGACAGAGAGAGACAGAGAGATAGAAAGCAGGAAATCACCCCCCAGGGGGGATGGCCACGCCGCAATCCCTTCTCCTCCATTCTCCTCTCGGGATCTTGGGCACGCACGCACACGCGCCCGGCGTGAGTTTAAGCCGCCGGGTCCGGGACTCGAACCGCGGTCGACTACGTGGGAGCCCAGCGACATAGCCATTACGCTAACTGCTGGTCCCGATGCTGTTTTGATTATCACAGTTTTGTAATATATTTTGGGGTCATGGAGTGAGATGCTTTCTAATCCACTCTTCTTGCTAAGGATTGCTTTGGCAATATGAGGTGTATTATGATTCCAGACAAATTGTATTACTATCTTTTCTAGATCTGTGAAGAATGTCTCTGGTAATTTGATTGGGATTATGTTAAATATGGAGGTTAATTTGTGTAGAATTGTCATTTTGATTATATTAATTCTTCCAATCCAGGAACATTGGATGGCCTTCTACTTTTTTGTGTCATTTTCAATGTCCTTTTTTAGATTTTCATAGTTGTCCTTATAGAGGTCTCTGACTTCTTTGGCTAGATATTTATTCCTAGGTATCTTATACTTTTTCTTTTTTTTTTTTTGGAGAGGTTTTCGCTATAGGGCATGTGCGCTCACCAGACAGACAGAGAGAGACATAGAGACAGAAAGCGAGAAATCACCCCCCAGAGGGGATGGTCACACCGCAATCCCTTCTCCTCCATTCTCCTCTCGGGATCTTGGGCACGCACGCACACGCGTCCGGCGTGTTTTAAGCCACCGGGTCCAGGACGCGAACCGCAGTCGACTACGTGGGAGTCCAGCGACATAGCCATTATGCTAACTGCTGGTTCCCGGTATCTTATAGTTTTTGTGGCTATTGTAAATGCATTTTTTTTCTTCAGTTCTACCTCAGTCTGTTTGTTGTTCATATATAGAAATGCTGTAGATTTTTGTATATTTATTTTGTATCCTGCTACTTTACTGTATTAATTTATTACTGCCAGGAGTTTTTTCATGGATTCTCTTTGGTCATCTATGTATACAATCATATTATCTACAAATAGAGATAATTTCACCTCTTCTTTCCCTTTTTGAATGCCTTTGATTTTACTCTCTTTTCTGTTTGCATTGGTTAAGACTGCCAGCACTACATTGTCAAGGAGTGGTGAAACTGGGCAGCCTTGTCTTGTACCAGTTTTTAGTGGAAAAGCTTTCAACATTTCCCCATCCAGTATGATGTTAACTATGAATTTTTCATAAATAGCATTTATTATGTTGAGAAATGACCCTTCTATGCCGATTTTGCTTAGAGTCTTAACTATGAAGGGACAGTGTATTATATTGAATGCTTTATTTTGCATCAATTGGTATGATCACATAGTTTTTATCTTTCTTTCTGTTAATATGGTGTATTAAGTTTATGGTTTTGTGTATGTTGAACTACCTTTGTATCCCTGGAATAAAGCCTACTTGATCAGGATCTATAATCATTTTTATATGTTGTTGAATATAATTTGCTAGTATGTTGTTGAGAATTTATGTGTCTATAGTCATCAGAGATATTGGTCTGAAGTTTTCCTTTCTTGTCATATCCTTATCAGTTTTGGAGATGAAGGTGATGGAGGCTTCATAAAATGAATTTGGGAGGGTTCCTTCCTTTTGGATTTGAAAATACTTGAGTAGAATGGAGGTTAACTCTTCTTTTAAAGTTGCATAGATTTCAGAAGTGAAGCCATCAGAAACAGGACTTTTCTTTTTTGGGATGTTATTTTTTTAATGATTCCATTTCTTTACTTGTTATGTGTCTATTCATGCATTCTTAGCCTTTTTAATTCAATCTTCATAGATTATATGTGTCCAGGAATTTGTCCATTTCATCCAGATTTTCTTCTCTACTGGCATATAGTCACTTATAGTCTCCTCTAATTATATTTTGTATTTCTATTGTGACTATTGTAATATTGCCTGTTTCATTGCAAATTTGATTTAACAGATCCTTTTCTCTTCTTCTTAGTCTTGCTGATAGTGTGTCAATCTTGTTTATCTTTTCTTTTTCTTTTTTTTTTTTTTTTTTTTGGAGAGGTTTTTGCTATAGGGCGCGTGCGCTCGCCAGACAGACAGAGAGAGACAGAGAGATAGAAAGCAGGAAATCACCCCCCAGGGGGGATGGCCACGCTGCAATCCCTTCTCCTCCATTCTCCTCTCGGGATCTTGGGCATGCACGCACACGCGCCCGGCATGAGTTTAAGCCACCGGGTCCAGGACTCGAACTGCGGTCGACTACGTGGAAGTCCAGCGACATAGCCATTACGCTAACTGCTGGTCCCAATCTTGTTTATCTTTTCAAAGAACCATCTTTTGCTTTTATTTATTTTCTGTATAGTTCATTTATATTCTGTTTCATGTAATTCTGCTCAAATCTTTATTATTTCTTTTTCTCCTGTCATTTTTGGGGATTCTTGTTGTTGTTGCTGTTGTTGTTCCAATTCTATGAGATATAATTTTAGATTGACCATTTGACATCTTTTCATCTTTTTCTTATGAGCACTAATTGCTATGAATTTCCCTCTTATAACTGCTTTTGCTGTGTCACATAGATTAGGGAACCCCATGCACTATTATCATAGGATTCCATGATTTTAGTTTAATTTCTTCAGTAGCTATGAAGTCATTCAGAAGGAACTTGACTTTCTTTATTATAGTGTATTTTTGTGTTTTTTTTCTGAAATTAATATCAAGTTTAATTCCATCATGGTCAGAGAAGATGCTGGATATAGTTTCTATGCCTTTGAATTTGTAAAAGCTGTTTTGCACCCTATCATGTGGTCAATCTTTGAAAAATGTCCATGTGGGAACTAAAAAATAAATATTTTGTGATTTTGGGGTGGAAGATTCTTTAGATGTTTGTCAAGTCCATTTGATTTATGATATCATTTAGATCTTAAATCTCCTTCTTTTTTTTTGTCTAGATTATCATACCAAAGGAGATAATGGGATGTTGAGATCCCCAACAATAACTGTGTTTCAATCTATCTTTACTTTTAGATCTAACAGTCTTTCCTTCACATATTTTGGAGCTCCTGTATTGGGTGCATAGATAGATATAAGCAATGTATCTTCTTGATGAATTACTACTTTTTACTACTATATAATGCACTCCTTTGTCTCTTACAGTTTTTTTCTTAAAGCCTGTTTTGTCTGAAATCAGTATCACACCTTTGACTCATTTTTGGTTTCTGTTTGTATGAAATACCTTTTTCCAGCCCTTCACTTTTAATCTATGTATGTTTTTATCTATTAAGTGCATTTCTTGTAGGCAACAGATAGAGAATTTCTGTTTTTTAATCTATTCAATCAGTCTGCAACTCCTGATTAGAGAATTTAATCCATTATCATTGAGTGTTATTATCTATTTTTCTGGACTTGTCCCAACCATTAAGTTGGTCATTTTCCTGGTTGTTTTTTTATGCTATTATTTCTGTCTGTCTCTCTTTAGTTTTTCTAGCAAAGCACTCTCTTCAGAATTTCATTAAAAGTTGACCTAGTGTTGGTAAATACTTTCAGGGTTGTCTATCTGAGAATGCTTTTATTTTTTCTCTTCATTTTTAAGGATAATCTTGCCAGGTGTAGTAATCATAATTGAAATTGTTTCTCTTTACACTTTGAATATATCTTCCCATTCATTCTTGCATTGTTTTCACTAAGAGGTCCGATGTTAACCTGATGAGATAACCTTTGTAAGTAACTTGACATTTTATCTTGCCAATTTTAGTATCTTGTCTTTGTCTGTGGTTTTGGCTAGTCTGGCTATGATGTGTTGTGAAGAGGATCTTCTCAGGTTGATTCTATTTGGGTTCTTTTGTATTTCTTGTGTCTGGATGTTTGAATGCTTCTCTAGGCTTGAAAAGTTATCTTCCAGAATTTCATGGAATAGATCCTCAATGTCCATATTTGTTTCTTCACCTTCTGATATATCAATTATTCATATGTTTGCATGTTTAATGGTACCTAATATTTCTCAAATATTGTCCCTTTTGTTGTTGTTGCTGGCTTCTATCAGTCTTTTTGGTGATTCTTTTCTAGGTCACAGATTTGTCTTCTACATCCAGGTTTCGATCTTCTGCATGATATAATCTGTTTTTGATACTTTCAAGGGAGGGTTTGATTTCCTGTATTACACCTTTCGTCTCTGATAGTTTCGTTTGAATCTTTTATGTTTCTAATTCTTCTTTCAAACCATGGAAGGACTTCCTCATCTCCTGGAGCTCATTGTCTCTTTTGTCTTGTATCTTCTGGAGTTCATTGTCTCTTTTCTCTTGCATCTCATTTAGTTTTGTCAAATGAATATTCTGAATTGTTTGACATTTCCATGAGTTCTATTGTACAGTCTGTGTATGATGAGGAATTATTCTTTTACTTTGGGAGAGAGATATTTTCTTGGTTTCTCATATTTCTTGTGCCTCTGTGCTATTTCCTTGTCATCTGATGTATTTCACATTTCTTCCTAAATTTTGCACTATTATCACAGGAACTGGATATTCCAATAGACTCCCAGTTTCTTGAAAACAGGTTCACCTGGGGTTGAGCTGCAGGGTTTCAGCTGGAAGTGGTAGGAGACAGTGGAGTTCCCAAGTCAATCTCTGGCCTCAGTCATTCTTACTGGCTTCCCCCATGCAGCCAAGCAGAAGCCGGATATCTCTAGTTGATTTTAATAACAGCCCCAGGAGTTAGGGGAAAAATATATATATTTATGATATTCTAAATCTTTCTTAGAAGGATTTATATTTTTACAAGATTTTGATCATCCTCACAGGAAGAAAAAGTACCATTCCAGCCAGTATATGTAAAGTATCAAATAAGCAATCCAAGCAGAATATTCAGTTTACATTAAGGAAAGGTACTGTGGTCAAGGAAGAGTTTGCAAGGGAAATGAGAGTTTAACTGAGTTGCTAGGAAAAATGGAAAAATAGGCATTCAAAATGAATAGCAGAGACCAGCAGATGGCGTAATGGTTACATCATCTGGACTCCCATGTAATTGATAACAGTTCAAGTCCTGGATGTGGCAGCTTATAACTCATACCCAGCATGTGTGCATGCATCCCATAATCCCAAGAAGAGAATGGAGGAGAAGGGATTATAACATGGTCCTCCCTTCTGGGGGACGATTTCTCACTTTCTGTCTCTCTCTGTCTCTCAGGGAAGCACACACATTCTGGCTAAATTCTTTTTTTAAAAAATTAATAATGGTGGACTGAGGCCTAAGACTGTCTTGAAGAACCAGCAGTTGGCATAATGGCTATGTCACTGGACTCCCATGTAGTCAACCAAGGTTCGAGTCCCAGACCCGGTGGCTTAAACTCACACCAGGAACGTGTGCGTGTGTGCCCAAGATCCCAAGAGGAGAATGGAGAAGGGATTGTGGCGTGGCCATCCCCCCTGGGGGGTAATTTCTCGCTTTCTGTCTCTCTGTTTCTCTCTGTCTTTCTGGCGAGCGCACACGCCCTGTAGCAAAAACCTCTCCAAAAGGAATGAAAAAAGACTGTCTTGAAACATACTCACTCTATTTGTCTGCTCCAGGTGCCAGTCCCTCTTGCTTCCAACTTCTGCAGACTGAGATCTGAGATCACCTTGGAACCTCCACTTTCTCCCATTTGTCACAGACTGTCTTTCTCAGTTGAAACCCTGTGGCTCAGCCCCAGCTGCACCCAGTCCTAGCAACAAAAGTGCATGTTACAAGGTGAGTGTCAGAGAAACAAGCCTACAAAGAGATCAAGGATCACATCCTCCCGGCTCCCTGTGAACACTCAAAATTAACTATAAGAAACTAGGACGAAATGTATAATCCATAAGATGACCAGAAGTCACCACAGAGGCTCAAGAAATATGAAAAGCCAAGAAAATATCTCTCCTCCAAGGTAAAAAAACAATTTATCATCATCCACAGACAGCACAATTGAACTTATGGAAATGTGAGATAAACAATTCCAAATATTCATAGTGGCAAGACTTAACAAGATGCAAGAAAAAAGAGACAATGAACTCCAGAAAACGAAAGAGAAAAGAGACAACATGCTACAGGAGATGAGGAAGTCCTTCCATGATTTGAAAGAAGAAATAGACACCATGAAAAAGAATCAAATGGAGCTGTTAGAGATGAAGGGTGTAATATAGAAAGTCAAAACCTCCCTCAAAATGATTAAAAGTAGATTAGATCATACAGAAGACTGAATCTTGGTGGTGCAAGACAAAACCTCTGACCTAGAAAAAACAAAACAACAAAAAGATAGAGAAAAGGGACCAGCAGTTAGTGTAATGGCTATGTCGCTGGACTCCCACGTAGTCGACCGTGGTTCACGTCCCGGACCCAGTGGCTTAAAACTCACGCCGGGCATGTGTGCGTGCGTGCCCAAGATCCTGAGAGGAGAATGGAGGAGAAGGGATTGCGACGTGGCCATCCCCCCTGGGGGGTGATTTCTCGCTTTCTATCTCTCTGTCTCTCTCTCTCTGTCTTTCTGGCGAGCGCACGCACCCTATAGCAAAAACCTCTCAAAAAAAAAAAAAAGTAAAAAAAAAAAGATAGAGAAAATAGCAAAAAAAGAGGATAATATATGAGAACTACTAGATTGTATTAACCATCCAAACATCTGAATAATTAGTATCCTGGAAGGTGAAAAAACTAATAAGGGCATTGAAAATCTATTTCATATAATTCTGAAAGAAAACTTTCCAAGCCTAGAGAAGCATTCGAACTTCCAGACCTAAGAAATACAAAGGACACCAAATAGCAGCAAACCAAGATCTTCTCCATAGCATATCATAACCAGACTGGCAAAAACCACAGATAAAGGCAAGATACTAAAATTTTCAAGAGAGAAATGTCAAGTTACTTACAAAGGTTATCCTGTCAGGCTAACACCAGACCTCTCACCAGAAACAGTTCAAGCAAGTAAATAATGGGAGATATATTCAAAGTGTTAAAAGAGAAAGAATTTGAACCAAGATTACTGTGACCAGCAAGATTATTCTTCTTATGAAAAGAAAAGATAAAAACATTCTTGGAAAAACAAAACCTGATAAAATTTACCAGCACCAGACCAGTTCTTCAAGAAATTCTAAAGGGAGTGCTATACCAAAAATCCAAAGACAGACATAAAGAAATAAGGGAACAAAAAGCGGCCAAGAAAATGACTAATTTAACGATAGGGACAAGTCCAGAGATATCAATAGTAATGTTGAATGTTAATGGATTAAATTCTCTAATCTTTGATCTCTTAGATTAAATTCTCCAAGAGACACAGACTGATAGATTAAACTGAAAGACACTGACTTAATAAATTAAAAAAAAATAAACCACAGTAAACCATCCATCTGTTGCCTACAAGAAGCCTACCTCATGGAGAAAGACATACATAGACTGAAAATGAAGGGTTTGGATAAGATATCTTATTCAAATGGAAACCAAAAAGGAGCAGAAGTCATGATAATGATTTCAGAAAAAACCTTTAAGACAAAAGCTTCAAGAAGAAACAAAGGGTTTTATATAACAATAAAATAGCTAGTACATTAAGAATATATAATGCTTATTAATATCCATGTACCCAACACAGGAGCTCCCAAATTTGTGAAGGACAGACTGCTGGATCTAAAAGGAGAGAAACACTAATTGTTGGTGACCTCAACACTCCATTATCCCCTTTAGACAAATCATCAATTAAAAAAAATAATAATAAGCAAAGAGATTCAGGACCTAAACAATACCGTAAATCAGAAGAACTTGACAGACATCTATAGAACTTTGTACCCAGCGGGGCAGGCAGGTGGCATGGTGGTTAAATGCACTGTATTACTCCCACATGACTGACCACAGTTCAAGTTCTGGACCTGGTAGATTGCTTTCTCACATTCTCTCTCTCTCTCTCTCTCTCTCTCTCTCTCTCTCTCTCTCTTGCTCTGTTGCTCTCTGGTCAAATTAAAATAAGTAAATAAATAAGTAAAGTTAAATAAAATAATTCTTTTCTTTAAAAAAAAACAGAACTTTCCACCCAAAATCACAACATATATTCTTTCTCATGACCACATGGTACCTTCTTGCAGATTGACTATATGATAGGGCACAAAAACAGGTCTTTACTGATTCAAAGGCAGAGAAACTATATCCAGCATCTTCTCCAACCATGATGGAATTAAGCTTCATATCAGTTTCAGGAAAATCCTCAAAAATACACAAACAACATGGAAACTAAATAACCTTCTTCTGAGTGAACTCACAACTACCAAAGAGGTTAAGACTGAAATCAAAAGATTCATGGTTGGGCCTGGCAGGTCACATGGTGGTTAGAGGCGCTGGATTCCCACATGACTAAATGTAGTTCGAATCCCAGACCTCACGGCTTGCTTTCTCGCTTTCCCTTTCTCTCTGTCATTATCTGGTCCAATTATAAAATAATAATAACAAATGGAATTTTAAAATAAATAATTATTTTTGAGAAAAGATTCATGGAAACAACTGCTAATGAACATGAGTTTCAATAATCTATGGGACACTGTAAAAGAAGTCATAAGAGGGAAATTCATAGCAATTAGTGAGAATTAAAAAAAAATGGAAAAGTGGCAAATACAAAGCTAACATTATGCCTCAGGGAATGAAAAAAACAGCAACAACAAAAATCAAAAAAATTCCAGGAGAAAAGAAATAATAAAGATTCAAGCAGAAATAAATGAAATAGAAAATATACAAACTATACAGACAATAAATGAAAGCAAAAGCTGGTTCTTTGAATAGATAAACAATATTGAATGCTATTAGTTAGACTAATTAAGAAGAAGAGAGAAAGGAACCAGATAAATCAAATTCACAATGAAACAGCCAAAATTACAATGGACATAAGTAGAAATACAAAACATCATTACAAGATACAATGAGTGACTATAGCTGACAAACTAGAAAACCTGGATGAGATGGACAAATTCCTGGACACATAGAATCTACCAAGATTGACTCAGGAGGACATAAAAGCCTGAATAGAGCCATGACAAACAATGAGATTGAATCAGTAATAAATAACTTCTCATAAAAGAGAAACCCAAGTCCTGATAGCTTCACTTATGAATTCTACAAACTTTTATTTTTTTAATTTTGTTTTAATTTTATGTATTTATTTATTTACCTTAATTCTACCAGAGAGGTATAGAGTGAGAGAGAAAGAGAGAGAGAGAGACAGAGAGACAGAGAGAGAAAGTGAGAAAGCAAGTCATTTAGTCTGGGACTCAAACTATGGTCGGCCATGTGGGAGTCCAGCACACTTAACCACCACACCACTGCCAGACCCTACTAACTTTTAGAGAAGTAACCTCCATTCTTATCAAATTATTTCTAAAGATCCAAAAGGAAGGAACCCTCCTAAATTCATTTTATGAAGCCTCCATCACCCTCATCCCCCAAAATATAAGGATACGAGAAAGGAAAACTACAGACCAATATCTCTGATGAATATAGATGCAAAATTCTCAACAAGATACTAGCATATTGCATACAACAACATAAAAAAGATTATTCATCATGACCAGATAGGTTTTATTCCAGAGATTCAATGATGGTACAACATATGCAAAAGCATAAACATAATACACCATATTAATAGAAAGAAAGATAAAAAACATATGATCATTCCAATCAATCCAGAAAAAGCACTTGAAAATATAGAACAACCCTTCATAATTAAGACTCTTGGAAATATCAGCCTAGAAAGATCATTTTTCAGCATAAGAAAAACAATCTATGAAAAACCTATAGCTAACATGTTGAAAGGGGGAAGCTTTTTCACTAAAACTTAGAGCAAGAGAAGGCTCCCCATTTTCTTCACTCCTTTTCAATATAGTGCTGGAAGTCTTAGCCAATGTGATCATACAAGAGAATGAAATAAAAGGCATTCAAATAAGGAAAGAAGAGTAGAACTTATCTCTATCTGCAGATGACGTGATTGTACACACTGAAGACCCAAATGTATCCATGAAAAAACTTCTCAAAGTGATAAATGATTACAGTAGGATACAAAATCAACTTACAAAAGTCTACAGTATTTCTATACACAAACAGACAGAGGCAGAACTGGAAAATGTAATCCAGTTTATCACAGCCACAAAAATTAAGATACCGGGAATAAATCTAACAAAGGAAGTCAAAGACCTCTACAAGGGAAACTATGAAAATCTTAAAAAATAAATTCAAACTGACATAACAAAGTGGAAAGACATTCCATGTTCCTGGAGTGGGGTAATTAATATAATCAAAATCGCAATTCTGCACAAATTAATCTACATATTTATTGAAATCCCTATAAAATTATGAGACATTCTTCACAGATCTAGAAAAGAATATAATAGACTATGTCTAGAATCATAAAAGACCCCACATCACCAAAGTCATTCTGCATAAGAAGCGTGGAGTAGGAGGCATCTCACTCCCTGACCCCAAAATATATTTGAAAGCTGTGATAATCAAAACAGCCTGGTATTGACACAAAAACAGATATGTGGACCAAAGAACCAGAATAGTTTCCCCAGAAATAAACTCCAAAACATACAGCCAAATGATTTTTGATGAAGAGTACTAGTCAATCCAATGGGTAAAGGAAAACATCTTTAGCAAATGGTGCTGGAAAAACTGGGTATCCACTTGCAGAAAGATTAATCTGAACCCTTACCTTTCACCATTAAGAAAAATCAACTCACAGTGTATCAAAGATCTAAACCTAAGACCTCAGTCTATAAAAGTACTGCTAGAAAACTCTGGGGAAACCCTGGGAGACATTGGGATAGGCAAAGACTTCTTAAATAAGACCACCAAAGCACAGGCAATAATCCCAAACATCAACAAGTGAGATTACATCAGACTAAGAAATTTCTGTCCAGCAAAGGCACAGAAATTAATGTGAATGAACAGCCCTCAAACAGAATGGTATTTTTGTAATCTATGCCTTAGAAAAGGGACTAATAACTGGAATACACAGGGAGCTCAAGTGGCTTATCCAAAAAAAAAAGAAAAAAAAAAGAAGAAATCATTAACTCAATTAAAAGGTGAGAAAAGAACTGAATAAACAACTCTCTAAGGAAGACATATAAATAGCTAAAAAGTATATGAAAAAAATGCTCAACATCCCTCACCATAAGGAAGATGCAGATCAGTTTTACAATGAGACACCACCTCATCCCAGTCTGAATGGTGAATATTAAAAAAATTATAAATAATAGGTGCTGGTTGGGAATTTGGTGAAAGGGCAATCCTCCTATACTGTTGGTGGGAATACACATTGGTCCTGCCCCTGTGGAGAACATTATGGAGATTCCTCAAAGATCTACAAATAAAACTACCATATGATCCAACAATTCCACTCCTGGGTACCTACCTAAAGGTTAAGATAATGCTGTCAGAAAAGTGCTTACATATCTGTGTTTATTGTGGCATTATTCACAATTGCTAAGACATGGAATGAACCCAAATGTCCACCAACAGACAAATGTATTGGAAAACTGTGGCACATATACTTCATGGAAAACTGCTCAATGATAAAGAACAACAAGACCCTGGCATTTGTTAGAAAGTGGATGAATATGGAAGATTTATTGCTGAGTGAAGCAAGCCAGGCTATGAAAGAGAGACACTGTACATCTCCACTTTACATATACCAATTGTTTGCACTCTGTGGTGGAAACTGTGAGAATATAGGACATAGAAACATCGAAAGTGGTTATAGATTCTGGAGACAATGTGGGAAGAGGGTGGAAGAAGGAGGAGTTTGTAAGGAAAGAAATTAAGGAGGAAAATATAGAGGCAAGACATTTATGGGCACAGAAATTGATTATTATTTGTTGATGACAATTTGCTTTATGTCCTCAACTGGACTGGTGTGAAGTATATTCATGTTGGGTAAATTCAACTTACAAGCTAAGTGATATATAGTGATTAAATGTATAAAATTAAATTAAAATATATTTTAAAAAGAATAGTAAAGTTACCATAAACCTTACTTTCTACTTATTTAGCTCTTTAAATTTTTAGGAATAAACTGAGTTTTAGTATGTTCAGGTAATAAATATAAACACTGAATGCTGGAGCCAATATTAGGAACAAAGAATAACCCAAAGATGTGTAAAAGAGAGACCCTCTTTCTAAAGTTGCTCACACTTGGTTTCAGGTGATAGGATGAAAATTAAAACTAAGATATAAGATAGAAAGTGTTATAATGCTAAGAGTGGTCAGAGAAAGTGTACTGGGTGTTCATGGTAAGGAAGGTTAATTTCCTGTTGAGATGGTCAGGGAAAGCTAGGTTTGATTAAATAAAATGACTGACCATTAAATTACTGACTCATGTCCTACTCATTTTATTGACTGTGTCATGCATAAGAAGACATGCTTTAAGAATATCTGCCACTATTGGGGGCTCCCGGCGCCGCGCGGGCTTGCGCATGGCCGCCGGGCCTGAGCGTGGCTGCCGGGCCTGCGCGTGGCCCCTGGACCTGAGTGTGGCCGCTGGCCACAGGCGGCAAACTGAAGCCGAAAACAAGGATTAAGAACTTGCAACTATAAGCAACAAAAAGAAACTTTAGCTGTCTTAAACCAATTGAGAAATATATTGTATAGGAGGACTTTCTCTACCTATGGACAATGAAAAGATGATGGTTACCAGCCCTACATTACCTCAGGGAAAAACAAGATCTACTCCACCATTCTTAAGGAAGCCAAATACCCGGGGATAACTCACGCTGCAGATCCCCACAACACCATTCCCGGTGGTCACAAGATGGATGCTGTGCCGCATCAACTGATAATCATCTCTGCTTACCAAAACTGCTTGCAACTGTATTACATGGAGACACCTACAATTGTGGAACTGCACGAGACCCACCCTTAATCCAACCCTGAACAGAATCTATGTTCCCTATTGTTAAGGAGGGTGGGAAGGGGCAGAGGGTCAGAAAGAGAGGTGGAAGTGATTCTAGGAACTAGTAATGGAAATTTTTTTTTTTTTTTGTAATGGGCATGATTGAATCACTGTGCAGTGTGTACTGTATGGGAGATTGCATTTTGTATGCTGTGATGATGCTGAAGGAAGGAATGCTAATTGAATTACCAAAAAAAACCAAAAATAAGTTTCAGGAAAAAAAAAAAATATATATATATATCCACTCAATGACTGTAGGGGGACATGTAGCCACAGCTAGGTGCTTCTTCATAGGATGCATAGAGCTGGACTTGTGTTCATGGAAATGTGTGTTTCACCTGTGTTTGCTATGAGGGTATTTGGATTGCTTAGGGTCAGTGGCGATTCAATAAGGTGTGGGGGAAAAACAGTATAGAGGGCAAGCTTAGATACCAGAGACAGTGTGGGAGGAGAATGGGAGATGGCTGAGGGAGAGAGATAAGGAATCAAGGATGGGGGGAACAAAAAGACAATGTGGAATGGGACAGGAAGACAAGAGTATAGAGAAGGATAGCAAGAGAACAAATAGGCATGACATTGGTGGGATTCAGATATGGTTTATTACCTGTTGATGATGGCGTGTATGGTATTCTCAACTGGACAGGTTAGAGAAATATTTCATGTTGAGTAAAGTCTTTTTACAAGAAAAACTATAGATAGTGATTGATTGTTTAAAAAAATAATTGGAATAATAATCTGAAAAAAATGAAAAGCTATTGGATGATGGTGATGGGGATTTTAATGTCTCTGTATTGACTAATATGAATGGTATTCCTTCTGGAAAAAGAAATGTAATACACTGTAAAGTTATATGTGATTCAATAGAAAAAAAAAAGAATATGAAGGAAAAGGAAAAAAAAAAAAAGAAGAATATCTGCCACTATCCTACTAATGGCCTAATGGAGCAAAAATGCAGTAGCAAGTCAAAGACATGAAAATTAAGAACTGGAGAAAATGTCAAAAAGAGATCATTATTCAAAGCTTTCTTGTAATAGACTGATTTTTAATCACTGTGGAATTTGATATAGAGAAGAAATTATTTGTAAGCAACAAAAGAGGTAATGAGAAGAAGGCTTCTTCTCTGTACTCCATTTCCACATTTGTGTAAAGGTAAATATAATTGCTGCTGTAATTTTCTCATAACAGTGTTACTCAGATAAACTAATATGATAGATTTGAAAGTATTTTGAAAAATATAGTAAGGAGTTATTATTCTTTTGATGCTATGGAAGTCATCCTCAGCTGCTGCTAAACTATAAGAATACCCTCTGACTCCACATTCAGATGACTCAGTTCTGGTTATTTCATGCCAAAGAAGGATTTGCATTTTAGATTTAATGTAACTCACCCTCAAAAGAGTTCCAGAAGTTTCCACTTGAAAACCTCTGGGACATGTCTTGTAAGAAAAGAATTCTATATTCATATGAAAGTTTCAGACAGGAGGTCCTATATAAGTACTAGGATGGAAAAGGATTGGCAGTAGCAGGAAGTCAGTGAAGTCTGGCTTTGGTACAATCCTGACAACAAGCTACTATTTTGTGTCGAATTCCCAAAGTCTTTGCTTTCAGGAAGCTAATGAACAAATCTTTATTAGTCTCTGGGCTCCAAAGTACAGGGACATTATCTTATTCATCTTTGATTTTCTCCACACATAAGAGAATAGGGTCCTGGATAGGCATATTTTGTGCTGAAGACATGTCTATTCAACTAAAAAACTGAACATGAAAAAATGTTTCATATTAGACAATAGTAAGTGAGACAGTTTCCATACATTTTCTCATTTCATCCTTCCAAAAACAATTTAAAATTTTCCAAAGAATTAGTTCACAAGAACTAGAGGCAGTTAAAATGCAAATTTGGTTGTTGCAGCTTTTAAATCTCAGAATAACTTAGATTAACTGCATAATCACTGCACTCACAAATTTTACTCACTGATCATTTTTCTGTCTACTATTCATAGACTGACATATCTGAAAACTAAATGAATATGAAAAGTTGCCTTCAACACCGATCTCAAAATAATAATCCCTTACATTTCATACAAGAATTTATAACAACCTTATTCCAAAAGAGAGTCAAAGTAGCTAGAATGATTTGTATGGTCCTCTCAAGGTGATTTCACATGCGTTATCTCATTTGACTGTGGACAGCACCAAGTCTGTGCAGTAGATAGATATAGGTGACATCATTTTCATTTTAGAAAAGGAGTAAACTGGGTAGAGGAATTAATTAACTTGCACAATGACTCTGAAATTATTAGTGAGACTGGAACAACAATAAAGGCCTTTCAGTTTTCTCTGTGTCATCAGGAGACTTCTTTCTCTGTATATTAAAGCTGGAAATAAACAATAGTTTGTAAAACTTAGCTTGCATTTTGTTATCTGTAAACAGTCTATTTAGAGCTTTTGTTTTAATTTAAAAGATCATTTTAATATTCATGACATAAAAATGTATCTAGAAAATATGCAGAAACTATATACATAAATTGCATAAGAGAGAAATGTGAAATTTTTTAAATTGATAAAACAGAGAATCAAGGGGCAGGCAGGTGGTTTGGTGGTTAAGGGCACTGGATTCCCACATGGCAGACTGTAGTTAGAGCCCCAGACCCAGTGACTTTATTCTCACTTTCCCTTTCTCTCTCTCTCTGTCTGATCAAATTAAAAAATAATAATAATAAATGGAATTAAATAAATAAATAATTCTTTAAAAAAGAGAGAGAGAACCAATTCCATACCCAGCCCTAGAAGATTCTTACTTTACAATATTCTCCAACCTTTTTGCCTATATGTTGAGTAACCCTTATCTTGTGACACACTAAGGTATATCTTCTATGCTTCTGCATCTCCAGCCAATCAATATAACCTGGTCAAAAAAGCCAGCAATTTTCGCAAATTTCTAGGTGATGAAATCTGGACAAATTTAGAAAAAAAATCATGTTCCATTACCACAGAATAATTGAGGAAATGAAACTGTTGGACATTTTGAATGAATTAGGTCTGTCTGAGTTTCCAATCAATATGTATTTATTTATTTATTTATTTTGAGAGGTTTTCACTATCGGGCACGTGTGCTTGCCAGAAAGACAGAGAGATAGAAAGCGAGAAATCACCCCCCAGGGGGGTGGCAATGCCACAATCCCTTCTCCTTCATTCTCCTCTTGGGATCTTGGGCACACACACACACACGCCCGGCGCGAGTTTAAGCCACCGGGTCCAGGAGTTGAACCGCAGTTGACTACATGGGAGACCAGGGACATAGCCATTACGCTAACTGCTGGTCCCCCAATCAATATTTATTTTTGCTCTTCATCTTGAAAGTACTGAGCTCAATTAGAAATACTTTGTGTAAATATTTTATTATTTTTGCCAAACATTAATATCTTAATCAGGGTCTAAGTGCTATTAGCTCAAGAAAAAGCAAGCCTTCAGTAATTCAAAAATCTAGCACTGTGGAAGAA
The DNA here is from genome assembly GCA_026018925.1 of Tupaia tana. Lineage (NCBI taxonomy): Eukaryota > Metazoa > Chordata > Mammalia > Scandentia > Tupaiidae > Tupaia > Tupaia tana. The sequence goes on along the minus strand of JAKSZU010000009.1, from coordinate 81,853,449 downwards.
AGCCTGGAGGGGAGCTAACATTTGTTGGTAGTCTCACTAGAGTTTGGACCTGTGGGTGACAAGAACAGACCAAACTGAGAAGACCAGTGATACATAAAAGAGTGTTACACCTGGCCCTGAGTTAACAGGTAAGAGTTTCTTGGTCTGCATGTGGTATTATAGGTTTCCTGTGTAGACAAGAGACTCCAAATTAGGGCCTATATCTGGGGCTACAATTAACTAGAAAGGAACTAAACTGATATGACTACTACACAATGGACATAGTAGTAATTAATATTTTGTCTTATTAAAGCTTCCAACTGTCCTATAAAGAATAGTAAACTTGGACCAGCAGATGGCATAATGGTTACATCACTGGACTCCCACATGGCTGACTGTGGTTCAAGTCCCAGATCTGGTGGATTGAAACTCATACCAAGTACATGTGCATGCATATCCAAACTCCTGAGAGGAGAATGGAGGAGAAGGGATTGCATTGTGGCTAACTCCCTGCAGGGTTATATCTCACTTTCTGTCTCTTTTTCTCTTTCTGTGTCTCTAGTGAGTGCACACACCATATAGCAAAAATCTCTCTCTAAAAAAAAAATTAGTTAACTTGAGGCCAGCAGATGGCATGGTTGTTAAGGTGCTGGACTTCCACATTGCTGACCGCAGATAGAATCCCAGAACTTGTGGCTTGGTTTATCATTTTCTCTCTCTCTCTCTCTCTCTCTCTCTCTCTCTCTCTGCTGAGCACATGTGCCCTATGGAAAATTAAATAATAATAATAAAAAATAAAATTAAATAAATAATTCTTTAAAAAACAAACAATAGTAAACTTAAAAGGGAGTTGATATTTGCCTAGGTACACTGTCCAGGACATGCATTTTTTCCCATACCTTCATGAAGGCTCTAAATAAACATTTAACACCCAAAAAGTTCATCAGCTCCTCTGAGACTGAAAATTATTGTAAAGTAAACAACTCTAGGTTCATTCATTTGTTCAACAAATATCAATTAGAACCCTTAGGGGGACCAGCAGTTGGTGTAATGGCTATGTTGCTGGACTCCCATGTAGTCGGCCAAGGTTTGAGTCCCAGACCTGGTGGCTTAAATTCATGCTGGGCACGCATGCATGTGTGCCCAAGATCCCGAGAGGAGAATGGAGGAGAAGGGATTGCGGTGTGGCCATCCTCCCCTGGGGGGTGATTTTTCATTTTCTGTTTCTCTGTCTCTTTCTTTATGGTGAGCACATGGGCCCCATAGCAAAAACCTCTCAAAAAAAAAAATTAGGACCCTCTTCTATGTGATATACAGTTATCCATAACCATGGGTTCAGCATCCACAGGCTCAACCAACTGTAGACTAAATATACTGAAGAAACAACTGGCCCAGCCATAGTGACACAGTGGTAGTTCAATGCTCTCCAATGCTGGAAGCCACATACAAGATTGGTGTTCAGTTTTCAGGCTAACCTGTACGTATCAAGTAAGTGTGCATTTGCCAGTGATCCTGGTTGTCTTGGAAAGGCTGAGAGGAGGATTGTGGCATGAATCTCTGTTAAGAGGTGTCCTCTCTCTCTCTCTGTCTCTCTCTCGCGCGCGTGCACGCTCTCTCCTCATTATCTCTCTCGTTTTTCTCTCTGTCTCTCTCATGAGAGAAAAAAATAAACTAGAAAAATTAAAAATATGCAACAATAAAATAACAGACTAAAAACAACACAGTATAAAAAGTATTTACTTATCATTTACATAGTATTGGGTAATATAAATAATTGAGAGATGATTTTACAGGCAGATGTGTGCCAGTAATATGCAAATACTACACTGTTCTATATAAGGGACTTGAGCATCCATAGATTTTGGTATCTCTGGGGACTCCTGGAATCAATCCCCCTCAGATACTGAGGGGTGACTAGGTTTAGAGGATAAATAAGAAACAATCCTTCTAAGAGCCCTAGTAGGGAGAAAGACACATACATAAACAATGAAAATACAGTAAAACAAGGTTTATAATAGATACTTATGCAAATAACTGTAGGAATATAGAGGAGAACATCATGACTCTTCAGAAAAACATGCTACTTACACTGAATATTAAATTATATGCAGAGTTCTTTAAGAAGATAAAGGGGAAATTTTCTTGGAAGAGGTAAGAGGTAAATATGTCCTGTATTGGGGGATTTACAATTGTTTTATCATGTATAGAACTAAAGGTAAGGATGAGACAGCATGAGACTAAAAACATCCTGAAAAGGCAGACTATGAAGGATTTAGCTGAGGTGAGCTAAGACCTTTGAAGTTCATTCTGAGACAATGGGAATTTACTAATGTATAATCTCTTACCTTGCCCCCAATTAATGGGCCAATTAAAAATCTGCATAAAATCCTTAGGGCTAGCATGTGGTGTGGTGGTTAAGGTGCTGGACTCCCATATGGCTAAATGTGATTCAAGTCCCAGACGCAGCAACTTGATAATCACATCAGACAGTGTGGTCAGAAGAAGAGAAATCAGCAAAGGAGACATTAAAAGAGAAGTCAGAAAGAAAGAAAGAAAGTCTGGTGTGTGCAAAACCAAGGATGAGAAAAATTCAAGGAAAGAGTGATTAAATTTCAAATGTTCTAGGGATGTTATATAAGAAAGAGGGTGACATAATTTTGAATAAACCTAAATGTTAAATTTTAAGAGACAGATTAAATAAATTATGATGTGAAGTGACATTTTGCTCAGAATTATGTATTTCTTAGAAATTATGATATAGTTCTATATTTATTGATGTGGAAAAATATACTCTAACCAAGTGAAAAAAAGTAACAAGAGTAGGATCCCATTAAATAATTATAGCAATACCTAATATTTATTGGGAGTTTCACTATGTTCCAGGCACAGTTGTAAATATTCTATATTTAATTCAATCAATCTACATTATAATCCTGTAAAATGGGTACCATTATTATCCATACTTGAGAACTATAGAAATGAAGACATTCAGAAATCAAGTAACCTGCCCAGGAGTAAGTGCTTGAGCCAGAATTTAAATTTAGATATTATACAAGAGCCTATGCTCTTAACTATCATACTAATATGTCAGTCTTTTTCAAGGCAGTTTGCAGTTTATTGGAAGATCAATAGGAATGCATTTTATTATTTTTTTACTGTGATAAAATATATAACATAAAATCGGCCATTCAAACCATTTTAAGAGGTCACCCAGTGATGCGGTAATTTAGATGACTGGATTCCACATGGCTGACTGTGCAGTCTGAGCCTGGGACCCAATTACTTGAAAAACACACCAGGCGTGTTTGTGCACCCCAAAATTCCTAAGCGGAGTGGAATAGAAGGGATTATGGTGTGGCCATGGCCCCTAGAGGGTGATTTCCCTCTCTCTCTCTCTCTTTCTCTATCTCTCTCTCTCTCAAGTGTATGTGCCCTGTAATAAAACAAAACAAACAAAAATTTTAACTGTTAAATTCAGTGACACCAATTATACTATCCTTGTTATGCAGACATCACCACTGTTTCCAAAAAATTTTACCACCACAAACAGAAATTGTAACTATTAAGCAATAATTAGCCATCCTCCTCTACCTCCTCTACAGTAACCTATAATCTACATCTGCCTATTCTAGATATTTCATGTAAGTGAAATCATTCAATGTTTATCTTGCTGTATCTGGCTTATTTCATTTAGGATAATGATTTTAAAGTTCACCTGCATTCTAGCACATATCATAATTTTGTTCAGTTTTTTCTAATTTTATATTATTATGAATTGAAGAAATCTATTCATTTTGTGGATAAATAATATTCCATCATGTGTATATACACATTTTGTTTTTCTTTGCTTCTGTTGATGAACACTTGGATTGTTTCTGCCTTTTGGCTATGTTGAATGATGCTGCTATAAATGTTGGTATACAAGTACTGAGTCCATGTCTTCACTTCTTTTGGGTATATACTTAAGAATGAAATTGCTGGGTCATATTCTAATTCTATCTTTAATATTTTGAGGAACCTCCTTTTTCCATAGTAAAATCATTACTTTCCCACCAGAAATGGGAATGGGTCGTCTCTCCATAGAAATGTATTTTTTTAGTTTGTTTATTTATGTATTTATTTCAAGAGAAAGAAAGTGAAAATAGGAACCCTCAACATGTTCTCACCATCACGATCCTCTCCTCAGTCTCTCCTAGCCAGCCAGAATCACATGAGTGCATGCACACATCCAGTGTGTACAAGTTGATCCTGGAACAGATGTCTGATCTTCCATATGGCTTCATCATCACAGAGTGGCATGCTACCACTTTGCCACCATAGCTGGGAAAAAGAATACATTTTTAATGATGAAATTTCAGTAATTAAGGAGCAGTGAATTTCAGTTTTCTGGGAATCTTCTTACTTTCATATCTCCATAAGGATAAAGTCTCAATATTAATAGCAGTAGCAATATTACAGATTTCTAAATGCATCAGGAAACACATATGTCTGTTTATGCATGCAAAGACATAAAATAAGTACTTGTATGCATTAAAATTATAACAAAGGGAACCAGCAGATGACATAATGGTTATGTCACAAGACTCCCACATGATCAACTACAGTTCAAGTCCTGTACCCAGAGGCTTGAAACTCACGTGCATGCACAAAATCCCAAGAGGAGAATAGAGAAGGGATTGTGGTGTAGCCATGGCCCCTGGGGGGTGATTTCTCACTTTCTGTCTCTCTGTCTCTCTATCTCTCTCTCTCTCTCTTTCTCTAGTGAGCACTCGCAGCCTATAGCAAAAATCTCTCTCTAAAAAAAAGTTAAAAATATTATAATAGAGTGGTAATCTCAGTATGGTGAAATTGCAATTTTTCCTCCTTTGTGTGTGTGTGTGTGTGTGTGTGTGTGTGTGTATTTTCTTTTAAACAATGGTAGTGAATTACTCTTGGTACATAAAAGAGCTGCAATTAGTAGCCACAATAAAAACAGAATCCCAGCTAACTTATTTGTAAAAACTGACAAGCTGATTATAAAATTCATATAGATTGCATAGTCTACTATTTCCTGAAGACATTGTGGTACTAGCACAAGTATAAACATCTAGATCAGTAGAATTGAATTGAGAGTCCAGAAGTAAAATCCATGTATCTATGACCAATTAATGTCTAGTGAGCATATCAGGGCAATTTGGTATGGGTTGAATTGTGTCCTCCCCAAATTTATACCTTCTACAACCTCAGAATGTGGCTTTATTTTGAGATAAGATTGTTGCAAATGTAATTAGTTAGGAAGAGTTTATGCTGAAACAGGATGATCCTCTATTCCAATATGATTGGTGTCCTTATAAAAGGGCTAAATTTAAACACAGACACACATACAGAAAGAATGTCATATGAAAATTGGAGTTATGGTGCCACAGCCTAGGAACCACCAGAAGCTAGGAGAAAGACCTGGAATAGATTTTTTTTTTTAGTGCCTGCAAAGGAAGCATAACCCTGTCAATGCTTTGATTTCAGACTTCTGACCTCCAGAATTGTAAGACAATAAATTTTTGTTGTTTAAGTCATTTAGTGTGTGGTCATTTGTTATAGCAAGTGCAAGAATTCAATATACTCTTCAGTGGGGAATAGTTTTCTCGACAAATGTTGCTAAGGAAGTAATTGCTGGCAAGAATGTGGAAGAATAAGTATTTTTATGCATTGTTGGTAGGAATGTAAAATGGCTCAACCACTATGGAAAAAGAGTATGATGGTTCCAAAAAAAAAAAAAAAAAAAAAAAACCAAAAATAGAATTACCATATGATCCAGAAGTTCTACCTCTGGGTATATATTCAAAAGAGTTTAAAGTGGAATCTCAAAGTGATAGTTGCACAAACATGCTCATTGTTCACAATTGCAAAGAAATGGAAGCAACCCAAATACCTATTGATAGATGGATGGATAAATAAAATAAGGTACAACAGGATATCATTAAGTCTTGGAGCTAGCAGGTGGCATGGAAGTTAAGGTGGCTGGATTCCACATAACCAACCGCACAGTTCAAATCCTGGACCTGTCAGTTTGAAAATCACACCAGGTGCCTGTGTGTTGATGCCCAAAATCCTGAAAGGAGATTGGACGAGAAGGGACTGTGTAGTGGTCATCCTCCAGGGGTGATTTCTTTCTCTCGCTCATTCTCTGTATCTCTCCAGTGAATACACACCCTATAGCAAACAAAAAAAGAAAGAATATTATTCAGTCTTAAAAAGAAAGAAAATTTGACACAAGCTACAACATGAATGATCTTGATGACATTCTGCGAAGCGAATGTCAGCCACAGAAAGACACTGTATGATTCCAGTTATATGTGGTATCTAGAGTAATCAAACTTACAGAAACAGAAAGTAGAATGATATTTCTCATGAGCTGGGGGAATGGGAAGTAAGGAACTTTTGTTTAATGGATATAGTTTCAGTTTTGCAAGACAAAAACGTCCTAGAGAATGGTTGTGTAAAAGTGTGAATATATTTAACACTACTGAACCCTGCACTTAGAAATGGTTACGATGGTGAATTTTGTATTACATGCTTTTAAATAAAAATTAAATATAAAATTAAAAAAGAACCTTCAGGAAATATGCTATAGGGAGTAATGACTAGAGTAAACTTTAAAAGAAACAGTGAAGCCTGTCAGAACCTTTTCTTAAAAGTTCTAAGCAAGTAAATGTTACAAATATTTTAATAAAGAAAATAATATGGGGCAGAAAAAATAGAGATTACAACATCTTTGATCTCTCATTTTATATGACATATTAAAATGAGGCTATGAGTACTAGACTGAAACACAAAAGACCTTGGCTGTGTCCTCAGTTCTACCATAAAGTACATCATTTTGAACAGCTGTCACCCTGAACCAATCTTTTTTTTTTTTCATGTTTGCACTTTTTTTTTTGAGAGGTTTTTCGCTATAGGGTGCGTGCGCTCGCCAGACAGACAGAGAGAGACATAGAGACAGAAAGCAAGAAATCACCCCCCAGGGGGGATGGTCACGCCGCAATCCCTTCTCCTCCATTCTCCTCTCGGGATCTTGGGCACGCACGCACACGCACCCGGCGTGAGTTTTAAGCCACTGGGTCCAGGACGTGAACCGCGGTCGACTACGTGGGAGTCCAGCGACATAGCCATTACACTAACTGCTGGTTCCCTCATGTTTGCACTTTTAAAAACTGTCTAACGTTAGATAACACAATGACTGTAGAAATGAATTTTAAAAGTCAACCATTTTCAGTTACTCATAATATCATCAAGGTACTTTTTGGTTCAAAATCCTCAAAATGTGATACAGGCTTATGAGAAAAAAACCTCAGGATGCTTGTTTTCTCTGGGACTAATACTATGCTTCATTACCCCACAAGTAAACTGTAACTATTAACACCTTTCTTGTCACAGGTTTTTGGAAAGATCAAGTCAGATAATGTTCATTGCAGTCTTTTGAAAACATAAAAATCATGATGTAAATATAAGGGATTGTTATTACCACTCACATTATTTGTACTGGAGAGTTTATAAAGCCTTCTCATAGCATTTTCATTCAACCCACACTATGAAAATCCCTATTTCTATTCCTGCCTGATGGATGCCAGAAAATACACAGAAGTTTGTTATTACCTGAATAAGGGACTCTCAGACCAAATATATAGTAGTGCATTTGATTCATTTTAAATGTCCAAGAGTCAAGGACAAAAGGTGTTCAGTGCCAAATGGCCAAAATGCAGCAGTTTCCTTCAGCTTAGCAACAAACTGTTGTTTTTCCTGGTATCTAGGACACGCATACTTTTGGTCTGAATGTTTAGAAGTCCAATTAGCACACATAATTTAACTAAGAGCATATGATCAACTGGTCTGGCAATACATGTAGCTTTCTTCTCCAAACAAAATAATCTAAATGAGGATATTCATTAGATTGAATAAACTATTTAATGAAAAGTAAAACCCTTTAGATTTTTCTTTGCTCTCTGGTACAGTTTCATAAAAAGGAAAAATTGGAAAAGAAATTTTAAGTATGTCTCTGTCCAGCTCTTTGGCTCACACTGTCTCCATCCCTTGCCCTTTCATGCTTCCTTGTACCCAAAGACACTTCTATTTCTAAGATATTTGGAATATGTAATATGCTGGCAGTATGATACAGGATCAAAGTGGAATGAACATTAGAATGAAGCAGGGAAGACTCCATCTTAGAGGAGCGACTGCATCTTGGAGTAGAGCTTCCATTATAAACTATTAGATGCCTATGACTGGAAATTTTCCTTCTCCTTTGTGCCTAAGAGCAAACAGAGTAAATTAACACTCCTATTGCCTTTAAACTCCACTTCTACTAGTTGCCTCAAGATAAGGTCCAGTCACCTGACCTTTCCCTGAGTCATAAAGATCATTAAGATTCCATTATGTTTAAGTAGGGACAGAACATACCCTTAGGGAAGATTAACCTGCTTATCTGCTTGTTCTGCCTCTGTAATGTGCTTTTGCTTGCTTTTACATTGTTAAAACCCTACCCCTTACCCTTTTCCCCCACTCAAACCCACTGCACTTTACCCTCCTGAATCATCATATCATCCCAGACATGATTGTACACTTTTTGCCTTTATAAGCACCCCTCACCTTGCACTCGGGGCTGCAGAGTTTTGAGATACATGAGTCATCCTTCCCCCCGACCCCCGCCCCCATGCCACCAACTTAATCAATAAACACCAATAAATTTGGCTATGTCTGGATGTCCTCTTATTTCTCACTGAGTAGACTATAATACCGGGAGCATGTGTGTGCATGCCCAAAATCCTGCTGTTGTGCCCTGGTCGCGAAATTCCCAAAAGACCACCAAGGAGCCAATTACGATGCAAGCACACAAGGAGGCTCAGGCCAGGACTCTCAATCGTCACCACCACAACAGATTGGAGTCGAGATCCCCGGTGTTAATTGGGCTGGGTTTTTCATGACTGTTAGCGGGGAAGGGGGGGAAGGTTGAGGGGTGCTGAGGAATGCATTCAGGTGGCTATACATTGGCTGTAGATTACAAGAAGCATAGTTGTCTTTTACTGATCGGTCATCAGAGTGTTAAGTTTGGTAAGAAAGTTACTTCAGGTGTCTGGTATTTTTCTTTTTTCTCATTGGTCAGCCCCGGTGGGGTGATGGTATTATGACCTTCTCCTACGTGATTGGCTCACCTCCTTGAAATGGCGCAGATTCTCAGTAAGGTGGATTTAACAAAATGGAGTCACCCCGTAAAAATGGAGTCACTCCGGTCCTTCATTTCCCCCTTTCCCAAGTACATAGTGAAGCCAATCATGGATCCCTGTTACCGAGTTCCTTTGGTCTCAAGTAGCAACGGGCTGGTACTAGGACTTTAGAACTATTAATTGGACAGTGCTGATTCGCTCACAGATAAAAGTGATCAACCTGTTGAGGATGTAGGGACAGAGCATGAGGAGAAGAAGAATTAGCAGGGGACCAGCAGTTAGCATAATGGCTATGTTGCTGAACTCCCATGTAGCCGACCGCAGTTCCAGTTCTGGACCTGGTGGCTTAAAACTCACGCTGGGCATGTGTGCGTGTGTGCCCAAGATCCCAAGAGGAGAATGGAGGAGAATGAATTGCGATGTGGCCATCCCTTCTGGGGGGTGATTTCTCACTTTCTATCTCTCTGTCTCTCTCTGTCTGTCTGGTAAACGCACGCGCCCTATATCAAAAACCTCTCCAAAAAAATAAATAAAACGAATTAGCAGAAGGCCCAAGAGGGCAGAGACCAGAGTGCTGAGTCCAAGGGAGGGAAGACAAGATTAGCAACGTTTGATGCATTGCAGCCTTAGCTTTAGGGGATCGTCTGGGTCTCTTGCAGCTGTACATCTTGATATGAGACTGTCCTGTAGCACGAGGGGGTCTGCTGGCTTGACGTGTGTATGATGGACCCATGAGGTGATGCCATCAACCTTGAGAGTGGTGGGGGTGGTCAAGATGACTATGTAGGGACCCTTCCAACATGGTTGAAGGCTTTCTTTGTGGTGCTGCTTGATGTACATCCAGTTGCCGGGCTAGAACTGATGGAGATCTGCAGGAGAGCCAGTGGTATAAAGAGCCTGCAGTCTCAGCCAGATGTCCTGGTGAGTGGCCTGGAGGCCTGGTAATGAAGATAACAGAGAGTTATCATTAAATTCAGTTAATAAGTCAGACTGTAGGTTAGGAATAATAGGTGATGGCAGGCTGTACAAGACATCGAAAAGAGTTAGACTTAACTGGTAAGGGGAGTTGCGCACTCAGAAGAGCACGAAGGGGAGGAGAGCCACCCAGTCACCTCCAGTTTCTAAGGTTAATTTAGTTAGGTAGGGCCTCTTTTAGAGTTCTATTCATTTTTTCTACTTGTCCTAAACTCTGGGGTCGGTATGCACAATGTGATTTCTAATTTGTCCCCAACACTGAGGCTAAACTTTGAATTACCTTGGATATGAAAGCCGGTCTGTTATCTGACCCAATCATAGTGAGGAATTTATACCTGGGTAAGATGTCTTTGAGGATCTTTTTATCCACGACTTGAGCTTTTTCATGTTTGTTAGGAAATGCTTCTGCCCAACCTGAAAAGGTATCTATAAAGACCAGTACGTATTTGTCACTATATTTGCCAGGTTTTACCTCCATAAAGTCTACTTTCTGATATGCTCCAGGCTTGTTCTCTCTGATTCATGAACCAGGCTGCCCTTGAGGTTTGGAAGCGTTGGTCAGCTGACAGGCCTTACAGTGGTGCACTATAGTTTTAATTCTTGAGTTAGTGCCTTTTATTAGAATGTGAACATGTTGAAGGAGGTCCTGCATTTTTCTAGTGCCCATGTGGATGGTTCAGTGGATTTTAGATAGGACTTGGTCACTGAGGGCCTCTGAGAGGATGATATTATTATCCACAGACTTTCACTATCCATGGGGATTGTGAGCTAAGGGCAGGCCCTTTATCCATTCAAGGTCTTCTGATGTATACTGGGATTGGTCAGGGAGACTAGGCCACTAAAGTCCAGTGTCTGGGCCACTAGGACTGTTGCTTTTAGGGCCACATCCCTGGCTGTGGAATTGGCCAGGTTATTACCCCTGGCAACTAGGGAATCGCCCTTCTGGTGACACGGACAATGAATGATGGTCAGCTTTTTGAGGAGCCAAATGGCAGCCAACAGTGCCAAGATTTCGGCTTTGTTTTTTATAGTTTTTTCTTTCCGAAATCAAGAGGCCTCGTTCTTGGTATATGGCCCCGTGTATGTGAGCAGTTGCAAAGGCATAGCGACTCTCAGTGTATAAATTGACCTTCTTGTCTTTGCCCAGAGTTAAAGCTTTGATCAAGGCTATCAATTTAGCCTTCTGGGTCAATGTTCCCACTGGGAAGGGATCTGCCCATAAAATTTCCCACTCTAACACCACTGCCGCCCCCACATACCTTAGTCCCTTTGACACAAAACTGCTCCTGTCTGTATATCAGGTCACTTCTGCAACTAGCAAGGGCTGATCTTTCAAGTCAAGTCAGATTCTATGAGCCTATGCAAGGATTTTGGTGCAGTCATGGAAGGGAGTGTTGCGGTCTGGGGCTGGCAGCAAGGTTGTGGGATTTAAGGCAGTGGGTACCTGAAAAAAAGATCTTGATGGGATTTAGTAAGAGACTCTGATAATGAACAAGGTGGGCATTATTCAGCCATCAGTTGGGGGACTGCTAAAGAACTCCCTCAATTGTGTGAAGGGTGGAGAGGTAAAGTTCCTGCCCTAAGGTCAATTTGTTAGTGTCCTTGACCATGAGGGCTGTGGCTGAAATTATGTGGAGACAGGGAGGCCATCCTGCTGCAACAGGATTCAATTTTTTGATAGATAGGCTACAGGCCTTTTCCAGGGTCCTAGGGGTTGCACTAGTGTTGGGACCATGCAGTTAACACAAGCTGAGTATGAAAGAACTGCCCCTTGTGCCTAAAGCAAGGACTCGGCTGAGGATAACTGTTAGCAATGTCAACAGTTTATGAGTTCTGGACCTTCATTGTGTTGTTGTACTGGCCTGCACTCAATTTCTCTGCCATGGGCCTTATTGCCGTACCCCAGTACCCCATAAAGGCACCCCCTGCCCTACTATAACTTTTACAATAATCCTGAAGGAATGTGGATCCACTAAGGGGGCGGCTGTGAACAGGAATTACTCCCATTAGATTCACCCCACCCTCCCGGAAAATGTCAATAAAGAATGCTACATTCACTTCTCCTACTGGGGATTACATAGATAAGCATTGGGAAGGTTTAGGTTAAAGCTACTAAACTGGTGAAACAATCTCAGTAGCTGGATGGGACTCAGGGACTCATCCATGAAGTGCTGTTACCCCCAAAGACCATGAGCCATCTTTAATCTCAGGACGAGGGAAGATTGCCATTCCCCAAGCCACAGCCATTGTATAGAGCAGCACATAGAGGGTCCCAAGTACACAGTAACCTTTAGGTCAGTCATTAAGCTGCTCACAAGACCACATTCCTTTCCTATGAAGACTCACCCACCCTCTTAGCTGTAGACTACTCCAGAGATAACATAGGTATTCCACTTTAGTATATACTAACCTTGTCTTTACTTAACCAGACAGGATTTATTTCTAGGCCCTTGTAACCAGCAATCTGCTGCCACCCTAGCCTGAGGCTGAAGTTCTCTAGCTAACCTGGGGCTCAAGTTCTCAAGCCAATCTGGGACTAAAGTTATCAAGCTGGCCTGGAACTGAGGTTATTAAGATTCCCGGGAGTCCTCTCATCCAAAAGACCCTTCCTAGGGAGAGAATCTAAGGAGAGAATGCACCAGATGAATGGACTTCCTCGTTCTAAGAATTATGACTGTTTATACCTAAACAAAAGAGACGTCATGTTCTATGATTATTGTTCCTATACTTTGAATGCTTTACTTTTTGGAGTAAAATCTTTCACTTACTTCCCCTCACCCATCCTACTCCTGTAAAACTCCTTCAATAATAAATACGCATGTCTCCTGGCCATCAGGGCTGCAGTCTTGAGCTTACTCTGGCTGTAACCAGCTGAGAACATGCTAAGGGGCATTGAGGTTTCAGCCTGATTTTGTTCACCCATGTCGCCTTCCTGTGTACCTACCTCAGCTGGAGCAGGGCTTCCAGCACACTAGGACTCCCTTTGCAATCCCCTTATTTTTATCCACAAATAAGTGGAATGGTTTAGTTACACTGGGCAAACCAAAGGCTGGTGCCGAGAGGAGAGCAGTCTTGATTTTGTTAAAAGATTGTTCCATTTACTCTGTGCAGACAAAAGTGCCCTGGCTTTCCTTGGTGGCTTCATAGAGCAGCTTAGCCAATTCCACAAACTCAGGAATCCATAGCCGGCAAAAGCCCACAGATCCCAGGAATTCTCTCTTTGGTCTCCCGCTGTGGAGGCCAACAAGAGTTTTGCTAGATTCCAAGTTTGGCGGTCATTAGCTTTGACCTGTTTTTCTTCGGAGGTTTCCCGATTATTGTAAACTTTTTCAGCCAGTGCAATTAAGTCTTGAATACTTTTTTTCTCTTAGCCTATCTAGCTTCTGCAGTTTTTACACCTACTATTCGGCACCTGATTAATGAAAGCCATCATGAGGGCTAGTTTGGCCTCAGGGTCCTCCAGGTTCATAAGAGTGTACCTCCAGAAGGCATCCATGAGCCTTTCTAGAAAGGCAGCAGGACATTTCTCCCTTTCCTGTTGAACATCTGTTGAACATCTCCTACCTTAGTCAAATTGGTGGGCTTTTTGATAGCCACTTTGAGACCTCCCAGCAGAATCTGGTGGTAGACCTGGAGCCTCTCCTTTACCTTCAGCCATGTTGAAGTCCCATTCTGGCCAGGAGGAAGGAAATTTGATGTTGATAGTATCAGGATTGCTCATAGGCTGCCCATTATCACCCGGGACCAGTTCTCAGGCTTTGGATAGGATTTGCTCTCGCTCCTCAGTGGTGGACAGAATCTGGAGGAGCTGTTGGCAATCGTCCCACGTTGGCTGGTGGGTAAAAAGGACCGTTTCTAGTAAGGCTATAAGCTCATCAGGATTTTCAGAGAGTCAGGCATTTTGGGTTCTCCAGTTATATAGGTCACTAGTGGCAAAAGGCCAATAGTGGTGAGGATGGTTTCCGTCTGCATCTGGTGGTCCTGCAGCTCAGAGCAGCAGCACAGTTGAATCTGCCGGTCCGGGTTGTGGAGGCAGGGACCCCCACCTCCTGCGATTGCCATCAGCGGGGCCCCTAATTCACTCATCAGCTTCTGTAACACGAGTTGGGACTCTTCCCTTTTCACCCCTCCCTCAGCTCCTTCTCCCGCCCTTCCTCCCACCCCTCCCTCAGCTCCTTCCCCTGCCCCTCCTTTCACCCCTCTTGGTCCTGCTGCTGGATATGGGGCTTGGTAGGTAGGAGAGACAATCAAGTCCTCTTCAGTTCCTCCTTGGAGGACTGGTCGTGGAGGTGCAGAGGTTTCTGGGGGCCTTCTTTCCCAGGTTGCAAGGATTTTGGGGGACATTGGAGGCTGTAAGAAAGGCTCAACCTAGGGAAGGGGGTTAAGAATAAGATCTTCCCATACAGTTATATACAGGATCTAGTCCGGATGTCTACTCTAGGGATGGTAAATGTTCTTTACCTTCCAGATGGTTTTTAAATCAAAGATCCCTTCCAGGGACCAGCCGACATTGAAAGCCAGCCATTCAACTGTACAGAGAGTGACAAGCTTTTGTTTCTTAATGTCTAGACTAAGGTTATGGGCCCTGATTTTAACATTCTTGAAATGGTCCATCATAAGCATTTCCATCAGAAAAATGTACACACCAACAGAGACAGGTAATAAACACACAGACAGGACAAATGCAACCACACAGATACTCTTCACCAAGTGAAAAGCAAGCCAAAAGTGGGACGACAGCCACATGCCATGCTGTGGGAGTGACCCGCTACGTCCCCTCAGAGAACTCAACAACTAGGAGCACTCTGACCCCTTCTGGAGGGTCTGGAACATCTTCCAGGACCTCACATTAGTGGTCTGCCAGCACATCCACTAGACTGATTCCAATCTAGTACAGAGTTAGGGCCCTCAGAAACTGAACAGAACAAACACAGGAACAAAGGAAACATACTCACCAATCATGATCAGTTGACCTTCTGGTTCAAGGATCCTGGGGGTCTTGGGGAATCCAGTACGAGCCCCAAAATGTTGTGCTCCAGTCACAAAATCCCCAAAAGACCACCAAGGAGCCAATTCCGATGCAAGCACACAAGGCTCGAGCCAGGACTCTCAATCATCACCAACACACTGGATCCGAGTTAAGAGCCCCAGTGTTAATTCAGCTGGGTATTTTATGGCTGTTAGCGGTGTGTGGGGGGGAGGTCGAGGGGTGCTAAGGAATGCACTCAGGTGGCTATACATTGGCTATAGATTACAAGAAGTATAGTTGTCTTTTACTGATTGGTCATCAGACTGTTAAGTTGGGCAAGAAAGTTATTTCAGGTTTCTGGTATTTTTTTTTCTTTTTTCTCATTGGTCAGCACTGATGCAGTGATGGTCTTTTGTCCTTCTTCTATGTGATTGGCTCGCCTCCTTGAAATGGCACTGATTCTCAGTAAGGTGGGTTTCACAAAATGGAGTCACCCCGTAAAAATGGAGTCACTCTTGTCCTTCACTGGGAAGAGAATGAAAAGAAGTGATTGTAGCATGACCATCTCCTCTTTGGGGCAATTTCTCACTTTCCCTCTCATCGTCATTGTCTCTCTCTGGTAAGTGCATGCATCCTATGGCAAAAAAAAAAAAAAAAAAAAAAAAAAAAAAAAATTAAAAAAGAGCAAAAAGAAAGTATTAAAAAAATCAAATATAACCATGAAAATTATGTCACATCAGGTAAAGAATAATTATAAAAATATAAAAATTTTTAAAAATAGAAATTTTGAGGTTGAAAAGCACAATAACTAAAATTTTTAAATTACTAAAGGGGATCAACATTAGATTTGAGCTGGCAGAAGAAAGAATCAGTGAACTTGAATATAGGCTAATTGATACTATTTATCCTAAAAAACAGTAATTTTTAAATGAAGAAAAAAGTGAACAGAAAACTGTAGAACTCCAACTAAGTCAATATAGCTATAATGGAAGTCCAGAAGAAGAGAGAGAAAAGGACAAAAACAACTGGAAAAAATAATAACCAAAAATTCCTCAAATTTGATGAAAAATGTTAATGTAAACATCCAAAAATCTCAACAAAATCCAGTAGGAAAAACTCAAAGAGATCCATTACTAAGCAAGTTACAATCAAACATTTGAAAGCTGGGACCAGCAGTTAGCATAATGGCTACGTCACTGAACTTCCATGTAGCTGGCCACGGTTCAAGTCCTGGACCCAGTGGCTTAAACTCACGCTGGGTACATGTGCTTGTGTGCCCAAGATCCCAAGAGGAGAATGAAGGAGAAGGAATTGCGGCATGGCCATACCCCCTGGGGGGTGATTTCTCACTTTCTATCTCTCTGTTTCTCTCTCTCTGGTGAGCACAGCACCCTATAGCAAAAACCTCTAAAAAAAATTTTGAAAGCTAAAAACAAACAGAACCTTAAAAACAGCAACAGAGAAACTACTCATTACACACCAGGAATCCTCAGTAAGATTATCAGATCATTTCCTACTTCAAGTCTTAAGAGTCAAGAAGGCAATGGGATGTGTTGTAAGAATAAGACTATCAGCCAAGAAGTCTAAATACAGTAAAACTATACTTAAAAAATAAAGGAGAAATAAAGAAATCTCAAATAGACAAAAAGTGACAGAATTTACCTATTCTAGATCTTTTGTTCCAAGAGTATAAGAGTATTTCAGGTTGCAAGAAAAAACACTAAATCCAAATAAACATGAAGAAATATGAAGGACCAGTAAAAGTGACTACTATACATATGTAAATAGAAGAATAGTACCTGTGTATTTTTGTTCATGTCATTTTTTTTCTCATAACTGATTTCAAAATTAACCACATAAGTAATAATTATATCTGTGTTGATGTTCACACATGTATAGAGTTTCTGAAAAAATAGCACAAAGTAGGAAGAAACAAAGCTATAAAGAAACAAGTTTTAAATAGAATTAAAATTAATTATTAAACTTAACTAGGTTATGAATTAATAATTAATTGCAATCCTGGGGTTAGCAGTTGTGTAGTTCCTAAGATGCTGGACTCCCCCATGGCTGACTGTGGTTCAAGTCCCAGACCTGGCAACTTTAAAACTATGCCAGGCAGGTGTATGTGCATGACAAAAATCCTGAGAGAAGAATGGATGAAAAGAGATTGTGGCACGGTTTCTCATTTTCCCTCTCTATGTCTCTCCTCTCTCTCTCAAGCAAGTTCATGTGCCCTATGGCAAATAAATCTAAAAAAAAATTAATTTCAATCTTTATCTCAACCACTAGGAAAATAACTCAAAGAATATAGTTAGAGATAACAAGAAAAATAAAGTGACACTATAGAAAATATCTATTAACACAAAGAAAGCAGAACTGTGAAACCAAGCTGGATCCCCCTAAAAGGGATGGGTCCTCAGTTTCCCTTTCTGTTAAAGAAGAAGCAAGAATTTCCCAATCTGAAAATTAATAAGGGCTGAATGAAAAGTAAAGTGTATTTTCTAAGGTCCTTGGAATAAAAGGTCCTTTTACATTGTAATGGCCCAGAGTCAGGGGTAAGACTTCAGACTTTGGCTATGATAATGAAACAACACTGGCCATAAATAAGGGCAATCTGACTTTTAAAACTCTCACTTAAAGGAAATGTAACCAACCGAACTCAAATCAGGTTCGCTTGCCCACATGCTATAAAACCAAACTATAGGCACATGGTGTGATGAAGGAAAGTACAGCTTTATTGCAGTGCACAAAGCAAGGAGAGTGGGCAGCTCATGCTGAAACAACCCGGTCTCCCTGAGATGTTCCCCACAAGCGTTTTTAAGGGCAAAATTAGGGGTAGAGGTTCCAGGTGCGTGATTAGTTAAGTGATTGGTTCAAGAGGGTGTGATCATCTCTTCTGCATTCTTTTTTTTTCTTTTTGAGAGGTTTTTGCTCTAGTGTGCGTGCACTCGCCAGACAGCCAGAGAGAGACAGAGAGACAGAAAGCAGGAAATCACCCCTCAGGGGTGATGGCCACACCGCAATCCCTTCTCCTCCATTCTCCTCTCTTGATCTTGGGCACGCACGCACACGTGCCCGGCATGAGTTTAAGCCACTGGGTCCGGGACTCGGACCACGGTAGACTACGTGGGAGTCCAGCGACATAGCCATTATGCTAATGGTCCCTCTTCCGCATTCTTGATCAGTGAGGCCTTAGATGATCAATGTTCTGCTCCAGGAGGGGTTGAACTCAGGTCTTTGTTGCATCTCAGCCTGGAAGTGATGTGGCCAATGACCATTGTCCTACAAAACATCTTAAGATATGTGTTATAGAGTCTGCTCCATGGCTCCTGCGATCTAGCCATTCTGGGAGAAAGGAAGATGTTCCACTCCTAACTGGGCCTCCAGCATACAAAACCCATGTGATTGAACTTCCAAGTTTGGGAAGAAATCGACCATCCACCAGATGACTAGAAATCGCTGCAGGACCACAAGAAATATGGAGAAGCAGGAAAATACCTCTCCCACAAGGGAAAAGGATAGCTCCTCTTCATCCACACACCGTTCAATGGAAATCATGGAAATATCTGATAAAGAATTCAGAACATTCATAATGGCAAAGCTAACAGAGATGGAAGAGAAGAGAGACAAGGAACTGCTGAAGAGGAAGGAGAAAGGAGTTGAAGAGTTCCAGGAGGTGAGGAAATTCATGCAAGATCTAAAAGAGGAGTTTCACACTTTACAAAAGAATCAGATGGAACTGTTAGAGATGAAGGCTATAATACAAGAAGTCAAAATCTCCCTTGAAAGTATTAAAAGCAGACTAGATCATACAGAAAATAGAATCTCTAATGTAGAAGAGAAAATGGCTGGCCTAGAAAAATCCACCATAAAGACTGAGAAAATGGCCCAAAAATTTGAGAATAATATGCGAGAAGTACTAGATACAATTAAACGTCCAAACATCCGGATAATAGGCATCCCAGAGGGTGAAGAGACTCATAAGGGCATTGATAATCTATTCCATGAAATCCTGCAAGAAAACTTTCCAAACCTGGAGAGGCACTCAAAGATTCAGTCCCAAGAAATACAAAGGACCCCAAATAGAATCAACCCAAGAAGATCTTCTCCAAGACACATTATAGCCAGATTGACCAAAACCACAGACAAAGACAAGATACTAAGACTGGCAAGAGAAAAAAGGCAAGTTACCTACAAAGGGTATCCCATCAGACTAACGGCAGACCTCTCATCGGAGACTATGCGAGCGAGGAGAGAATGGGAAAATATATTCAAAATATTAAGGGAAAAGCAATTTTAACTGAGAATTCTGTACCCAGCAAGGTTATCATTCATTTGGGAAGAAAAGACACGAACTTTCCCACATAAACAAAACCTGAAAGAATTTACCAGCACCAGACCAGATCTCCAAGAAGTTCTTAAGGGAGTGCTATGTCAGTAAAATTAAATGCAGACACACAGAAATAAGAGTTCAAAAATTAAGAAAATGGGCAACTTAATTGTAGGGACAATGTTTGGAGATGAATATTATATCCGAGAATTCAATCTGGAAGATCGAACCTTAACAGAAGAAAGATTAAGTACATGAGACTGAACCGATGAAACAACATTCTGTGACTTTATTGAATTATTGCTGCTTTTCTCCTAAGCTTTGTTTTCCGGTTTTAAAGGATTTTTGTCCTGTCTTGAGCTGTTGATAGATGCATGTACCTACTATTTGAACAGAATACTAACCTGTTTCTAGGCTTTAAGTTTCAAGGAAATATCATTACCAGTTCAAAACTACTCTTCTTGAAATTACCTGCTGAAAGTAGTTGGATTACTTATGATATTGTGTGGTCAACAAAATGTTGGGGAAAAAGGAATGGAAGACAACTGTATATAGCAGAGATAGTGTAATAAGAGAGTGGGAAAGGGCAGAGGGTCAAACATGGGGTAAAAAACATATATATACGTATACATATGTATGAAAGTAGAAATGGAATATTATTGATGATAACATGTTTGATTAAGCCATTATGCAGTTTATTCTAGATGGGAAAACACATTTAGTACGTTGTGATGATGCTCAGGGAATGAATGTTAAGTAATTAAAAAAAAAAAGTTGCAGGAGGAAAAAAAAAACAGTAAAACTGTTCGTATCAATTTTTTAAAAAATGCATATTTGATGACTGCAGTAATCTATATAGCCCCAGCTGGGTACTACTTTATAATATGTTCATTCTACTCACTGGGGTTTATGCCTAAAGTCAGACTTGGGTTCATGTATAAGTATATATCAGCTGTGCTAGCTATTGGATATATTTAGACTAATTAAGTTCATTAGCAAATCAATTAAATGGGGGAGGGGGGAAGGCATAGAAAGCAACCATGGATAACAGAGACAATGTGGGAGGAGGGTGGGACATGGCAGAGGGTGAGGGATAAGGAATCAAGGATCGCAAAACAAAAAACAAAGTATACAAGACATAAGAATTGGAAAATTATTTGCTGAAAACATGTATGTTGATGTGCTTGATTGAGCCAATACACAGTGTATTTTGGATAGAAAATTCATTTGTATGCTGTAGTGATTTATAGTGAATTAATGTAAAAAAATAAATAAATTTAAAGAGAAAAAAAGAAAAAAGGGAAGAAAGATGCTTCAAAATTTCAGGCTATAATAATAATAATCTGGAAAAAATGATAAAAAGCTATTTGATGATGATGACGTAGATAGCAATGTCTTTGTCTTGACTGGGAAGCATGGTATTCCTTCTGTAAAAAGAAATGTAATACACTGTAAAGTTATACATGATTCAATGAAATATAGACAAGATTATGATAATAATAAAAAAAGAAAACAAAAAAAAGATATGTGTTATACAAAACTTCTACATCTTAATTCCTACAGTTAAGAAACTGATTTCTTTGACAAAGAGGGAAGTTACAAGCTTCTTTTTAGTACATTAAAGTGACAGACAGTTTTTAGATAAATGTCATCTATTACTATAGGAAGGTGTGGTTTACTGTAAGCTAGAGTATACATTCAAATAATTATCTCAGGGAAGGAGTGGGTGTAGTCAGGGTCAAGTGACTTGAATGTAACATCTACATTTAAATGGACCTCTCTTGTCAGTCAATCTGGATAGATACCTTTAGTTCTAATCAGTTTTCATTTTGGGAACTTACATTTTCTTCTAAAAAAATAATAATCAAAAGAAACTGAAGGTTCACTCCTTTTAGAGGGTCACAACTCGGTTTCAGAAATAAAAGGTTTCCGTTTCAATATGTGAAATGATTTGAGTTTGGTAATAACTGGAGGAATGGAGAAATATAAAAGAAGACATATAAAAAAGTAATGTAAGTATATTAAATACTTTAATCAAAAGTCAGATATTGGAACCTGCTGCAGCAGTGCATTGTGATAGACACTGCTACTAAGCAGACTGAACCCACATGGAAGGCCCTGGTTCAATTCCTGGACCACCATGATGATCTGAGCACATTGGCATGTAACTGTAATTCCAGCCTATTGGGATTCTGAGGCAGTAGGATCATGATACTGTTACCGAATTCAAATCAGGTTTGCTCACCCAATTTCTATAAAACCAAACCATAGGCACATGGTGTGGTGGTGTATAGTTTTAGCACAAAGCACAAAGCAAGGAGAGCAGGCAGCTCATTCTGAAAAGGCCCAGTCTCCCTGAGATGTTTCCCACATGCATTTTTAAGGGCACAGTTAGGGGAAGAGGTCCCAGGAGCATGATCAGTTTAGTGATTGGTTCAAGAGGCTGTGCTCATCTCAAGGTCATTCTTGATTGGTGAGGCCTTAGATAATCAAATTTCTATTCTGGTTTCTGGAGGCATTCAGCCTGGAGTCTTTGAGTTCACAAGTCAGCAGTTTCCATCCTACTAAACATCTTACATATTGAAATGAAAACCTTTTCTTTCCTTTAAGTGAGAATTTTAGAGGTCAAATAACCCTTATTCATGGTCAATGGTGTTTCATTATCATAACCAAAGTCTGAAGACTTACTATTACAATGTAAATGGACTTTATATTCCAAAAACCTTAGAAAACACTCATTACTTTTAGTTCAGCCCCTATAAATTTTCAGTTTGGGAAATTCTCACTTTTTCTTTCACAGAAGGTGAAATTGAGGACCCATCTCTCTTAGGGGATCCCTGCTTGGTTTCAATACAGATAGACTCCACCTAAAAAATAAACAAATAAAAGTCAGATATTGGTAGAATGGATAACTACTATATGTTGGGCACAAGAAACACCCTTTAGATTTAAAGACAAATAGGTTGAATGTAAATGATGGAAAAAGAAATGCCAGAGAAAAAGTATTCCAAAGAGAGCTGAAGTGGCTATACTAATATAAGATAAAACAAAATTTATAACTAGAGATAAGGAAAGATGTTTTAAAATGATGAAAAGGTCAATCCATTATAAAATATAATTGTAAACATATATGTACCTAAAAATAGAGCACCAAAATATATAAAATAATTGGAAGAATTGAAGAGATAAACAGACAATTCAGCAAAAGTAGTAGAAACTTCACTACACCACTTTCATATTCATTGAAATTGCTAGGTAAGATAACGACAAGGAAAAAAATAAAACAATAAACCAACCAGACTTTATATATGTAGCCTACCACCTTAAGACACTAGAAAAAGAAGAGCAAACTAAACCCAAAACAAGAAGGACAAAATACACAGTAAAGATTAAATCAGAAAAAAATGGCAGAACACAAAAGCCATAAGGAAAAAATCAGTGGTTATTTTCTATCTGTGAATAGAAATATTTTGTTATTTGTTATATTTGAATAAAAAATTGTGAATAATTTTAAAAGGTGGTTCTTTGAACAGAATGACAAAATCGGCGTACCTTTAGCTATAATGATGAAGAAAAAAAATTGAAGTTACTAAAATCAGAAATGAAAGAGGAAACCTTATCTGATCCTACAGAAATAAAGATAATTCGAAGAAAATACTATGGCCAGCTATAGTCCTATAAATTTGATAATAAAGATGAAATGGACAAATTATAAGCAATATACAAATTATTAAAACTTACTAAAGAAAAAAGGAGAAAATCTGAATAGACCTATTGAATCAGGCATAATCCCATCTTTGAGGAGTGATTCCATCTTGGAGAAGAGCCTCCATTATAAACTGTTAGATTCCTCTGACTGGAAACTTGCCTTCTCCCTTGTGCCTAAGAGCAAACAGAGTGAATTAACACTTCTATTTTCTTTAAATCCCATTTCTACTACTTGCCTTCAGATAAGAATTGTTATTTTTGGCCTATAAAAGTTCCTTTCTCCTTTCACTCAGGGCTGCAGGGTTTGGAGAGACATGAGTCCCCCCATATGCCAAAGGCTTAATCAATAAACTTCAATAAATTTGACTATGTCTGGATGTCCTCTTCTTTCTCACTGATTAGACTATAATATTTGGAGGCCCCAGCAAGAACTGTATCTGCCCAATACATGGATGAGGCATCCTAGGGATAGTGGCCTCACTTGATCTGGCTGCCAGCTACCCAGAGAGTGCTCTAGGGGAGGTGCCACCTGAGATTTCCCAGGGCCCCAGAGCTACCTCTTGGGATTGTTGATGGGTGACAAGGGATGCTGACTGCTCCGCCAAAAAGTTTGTAGAGTTTTAATATAAGACCTCTGGCGATATCTCTCTTTGGGTGTTCCTGTCCTGCTTCTTGAGAAGGAGACAAACCGGTGAGTACGGGATTGACAAGGGACAGGGTTTGCATCCCTGGGAGGCTCCCTAAAGTTCAACCTGAAAGAAATCAGCGTTAGAGTCCCTGACAGGGTTTAAGTCCCTGAAATTTTTGAGATCTTTATATATATATATTTTTTGTACTTTTACTGTCATTTCACTTATTTTCTCTGCACTCTCTTGGATTGGTGGGAGAAATTGTAATAGCTTCTTGTGTGCATGATGAGTAAATGACTATGTGACTGTGTTTGTGGTCCCATGGCAACAGCTACAGGACATGAATGAGTCCCTGACAGGGTTTGAGCCCCTGGGAAGACAGGGTTTGAGTCCCTAACAGGAGTTGAGTCCCTAGGAAGTCAGGGTTTGAGTCCCTAGAAAGACAGGGTTTGAGACCCTGGAAAATCAGGGTTTGAGTCCCTGGAAAATCAGGGTTTGAGTCCCTGAAAAATCAGGGTTTGAGTCTCTGAAAAATCATGGTTTGAGTCCCTGGGTATCTTAAGATTTTTGTATGGGTTTCTTTTGTTTCTTCTGATGTTTTAATTATTTTCTCTTCACCTTCTTAGAAAACACTACTTGGTTCTATACCTCCTCCTCCTCAGTTGAGGAAATCAAACAATGGATCATTATTTTTTGTTTGAGAAGCTTTTTGCTATAGAGCACATGTGCTTGCCAGAAAGACAGAAAGAGACAGAGAGACAGAAAGCAAGAAATCATCCCCCGAGGGGGATGACCACACTGCAATTCCTTCTCCTCCATTATCCTCTTGGGATCTTAGGCACTCATGCACACGCATCTGGCGTGAGTTTAAGCCACCAAGACTTGAACCGCATTTCACTACATGGGAGTTCAGTGACATAGCCATTATGCCAACTGCTGATCTCGAGCAATGGATTATTGATCAAGGGGTTTTTCAAGAACTGATGATCCTTACAGTCACAGTACTATTGCTGAAAATTGCTTTCTGACCATAAGAGGTACAGGTAGAGGCAAAAGGATCCCGGAGTGCCCCAGGGTACATGACCACAGAGCATACTTGCCTTTTTAAAAATCATGGAAGGCTGGGACAACTCCTTTAAAAGTCCTTTAGAATACATGCTTAAACATTTCAATGAGGCATATGTGGAAAGTTGTGATTATTACATTAAACTCTCTATCCAAAAACCAGGAGGGCCTTTTAAAAACATCACACTTAAAAGGGGTAATAATATCAAAAATATTTGTGTTGTAAAAATTCTAATGATATAGACAACAAAAAGTTACAGCCCATCATCCTGAGTGTATGATTAAAAATTTCAAAAAAATTTACTCAATGGGACCAGCAGCTAGTGCAATGACTATGTCACTGGACTCCCATGTAGCCGACCGCGGTTTGAGTCCTGGACCTGGTGGCTTAAACTCATGTGGGCACGTGTGCGTGCATGCTCAAGATCCCAAGAGGAGAATGGAGAAGGGATTATGGCGTGGCCATCCCCCTGGGAGGTGATTTCTCGCTTTCTGTCTCTCTGTCTCTCTCTGTCTTTCGGTGACCACACATCTTATAGCAAAGACCTCTCAAAATAAATAAATAAATAAATAAAAATTTTTAAAAAGAGAGATGAAAAATTTACTCAAAAGAGTATTAATGTCAAAATAATCCCCCCAAAATTGGCTCTTATACTCCTGGTGTGTGTATAAATCCATACATGTAATATGCCTTGTTACGTACTACATGTTGTATGTCTGTGTGAATAAAGGTCTTAAAAACTCTTTTCAATTTGGTTGAAAAAAAAGAGCACTCAGACAAATTGGTTTAAATGCTTTTCAAGTTCATATAACTTTAGTGAATGAACAGGCTTCAAATGTAATAAAAATGTTAATAAGTGAAAGTCTTCACAATTTCAAACATGTATTTTGTCTAGGTTTTCATTAATCAAGCAACATCATGTTTATCTTAATATGGTTGGTTTAATGAAACAACTAGTATTTATATATTGTGTGTTACATTTTACATAGTAGATTTCTAACAAAAAAACAAATTCATAACTAACTTTTTCTGACTTTAGTTTTAGTGCCAACAGGCAATCTTTGACCTCAAAGTAACTCTTAGATGTTTACAGAGGGCCCCTGATACATCCAAAAGAGAGATGTTAAGCAATTCAGATTATTGTTTATATGTTAGATAAAAATAAAAACATTATCAAATTAAGTAATTCTATTTTTCTTGATATTATATTTGAATTATATGCATAAATATGTTATGTACTTGTATGTCTATGTATGCATTGTGTTCTAAAATAATTTGAGATTCCCAAAAATTAATAATAGAATATTATGTTAAACTGGTATACATAGCCAAATTTCTTTGCTAGTTATAAATTTTTGTCAGAATATTAATTATGGCTAAATCCTAATATTATGCCCTTAAAAATTTCACAAAAAGGTAAAAAATATGTACTCCTAAAAGTGCAAATTTCTAAAAATCTAATCTTTGAACTGGATAAAAACCTTCATTTTCTATGTAAACTGATTGTTTTTATAAAGTGTTAAGTGAAAATCAGCCAAGAAAAAGTAAGAGAAAAAAACTTAAATAGCCTTGTTTCTATAAATAACTTAAAACAATAGTTAATAAAGATTACTTAAATGTAAATAGAGTAAATGTTTGTAATTGCACTGGTCTGTTGAATTAAGGTATTTTAAGGTTAAATTTGTAAAGATAAAAATAAAAAAGTTTATGGCTGTAAAAATACATTTCTAATGAAAAAGTTTAAAAAAAATTTTACTTAAAAAATATTTGTGCTGGGACCAGCAGTTGGTGTAATGGGTATGTCACTGGACTCCCATGTAGTAGACTGCAGTTTAAGTCCCAGACCCAGTGGCTTATACTCACGCTGGACATGTTTGTGTGTGTGCCCAACATCTTGAGAGGAGAATGGAGGAGAAGGATTTGAGGTGTGGCCATTCCTCTTGAAGGGATTATTTCTTGCTTTCTGTCCCCTGTCTCTCTTTCTGGTGAGTACACTTGCCCTATAGCAAAAACCTCTCAAAATTTTTTTTTGTGTTGTAAAGTTTTTGTCTTAAGATAAAATGGCTACCTCAAGACAAACCAAAAAAAAGGACAAAAACTAAAAAGTGTAAAACATGTTAAAGATTTGAGTTATGAGTATACAAGACATAAGAAATGGAAAATTATTGACTCATAACATGTATGTTGATGTGCTTGATTGAGCCAATATACAATGTATTTTGGATGGAAAATTCATTTGTATGCTGTAATGATGTATAGTGAATTAATGTAAAAAATAAATAAGAAAAAAATAATTAATTAACTAAAAAAAGATTTGAGTTATGTTACAAGAGTCGGAAAAAAGTTACAAAAATTAATCAAGCTAAGTTCTAAAGCTAATTGTACTATCTTTAAATGTTATATACAATAAGACAACTAAAAAAGAGTAGCCCCTCCAACTAGTCCGAATGGGGCCTCACATAGTTGTACTGGTTACTCCTACCACTATTAAAGTTAGCCTGTGGGTCTGTCACACTGAAGCCAAGAGGACTGCTTCTACAGACTCACCAGGGCCTTGGTCTATAACAATAGGCCAAGAAGGTCCTTTCTGATGGTGCTTCAGAGACCAAAAAACAACAGCCCTAATCTACTCACTCTGGAAACTGACTACTCTAAGCCAGACATTGTCAGAAATATGGCTCAGCAGCTCCACAACCAGATGGTAAGAAAAAGGACAGGCTGCTGCTGACTCATGAAACAGTTATAGTGGCCTTTGATAGTAGCCTCCTTGGCCCTTGCTTCTGTTAAGTCCTCTATTAACTGTGATTCTGATTTTGACTTTTGACACTAGTTTACTCAATTTTCTTACCCAATCCCATCTCCTACAATATAAAAGCCATTAAATATTAAATGCTAGTTACCTCTGGACCTAGAGCCCAAATATACTAGGCACTAAACTGCTAGAGTGACTCTCCTTAACAGATATTTAAAGAGACTCAAAAAACTAATGATATGGCTTCTGTTTTGTAAAAAAACAATTTTTTTGGAGAGGTTTTTGCTATAGGGCGCATGTGCTCACCAAACAGAGAGAGACAGAGAGACAGAAAGCAAGAAATCACCCCCCTGGGGGGACGGCCATGCCACAGTCCCTTCTCCTCCATTCTCCTCTTGGGATCTTGGGCACACACACACATGTGCCCGGTATGAGTTTTAAGCCACTGGGTCCAGGACGCGAACTGCGGTCAACTACATGGAGTCCAGCAACATAGCCATTACACTAACTGCTGGTCCTGAAAAAATTTTGTTATTTTTATAAGTACCTAAACAAATGCTGTCCTACTTTCATAAACTGTTTCCATTGTCTTGAAAAGTGCTATATCATGACCTTTTTGTAAGCAACTGAACATAATGGCTACATATTATAAATATCAGCCAAAATCAGTCTGACCAGACACTCCCGCACATGAACAACTGTGCCCAACAACTAGAGACCATAAATTCAGCCCAAGTCAGTTCAAACTAGATTTTAAATTCTGTAAAACTTCTTACCTGCCAAATAAGACTAATCACTCTGCCCTCTAGCTGATACTAAAAAAAATCAATGATTTGATCCCCATAAGCTAGAAGTGGAGAATGAAGCAGGTACAACTCCATCTTGGAGGAATGACTCCATCTTGGAGGAGCACCTCCATGAGAAGTGGGGAATGAAGCAGGTGGGACTCCATCTTGGAGGAGCGTCTCCATTAAAAACTGTTAGATTCCTATGACTGGAAACTTGCCTTTTCCTTTGTGCCTAAGAGCAAACAGAGTGAATTAACACTCCTATTGTCTTTAAACCTCACTTCTACTAGTTGCCTTAAGATAAGATCCAGTCACTGGACCTTGCCCTGAACCATGAAGACCATTAAGATTCCATTGTGTGGGACCAGCAGTTAGCGTAATGGCTATGTCGCTGGACTCCCACATAGTCGACCGCGGTTGGAGTCCCGGACCCGGTGGCTTAAACTCACGCCGGGCGCGTGTGCGTGCGTGCCCAAGATCCCGAGAGGAAAATGGAGGAGAAGGGATTGCGGCATGGCCATCCCCCCTGGGGGGTGATCTCTCGCTTTCTATCTCTCTGTCTCTCTCTGTCTGTCTGGCGAGCGCACGCGCCCTATAGCAAAAACCTCTCCAAAAAAAAAAAAAAGATTCCATTGTGTTTAGGAAGGGACAGAACATATCCTTAAGAACGATTAACCTGCTTGTCCAGCTTCTATAATGCCCTTTTGCTTTTACATTGTACACCCTGCCCCTCTACCCTTTTAAGTCATCATGTCATCTCCAAAAATAACGTTATTTTAGCCTATATAAGCTCCTTTCTCCTTTCACGTGGGGTTGTAGGGTTTAGAGAGACATGAGTCCCCCTGTATGCTATCAGCTTAATCAGTAAACTCCAATAAACTTGGCTATGTGAGGATGTCCTCTTATTTCTTTCTGATTACTCTATAATCCTATAACAAGTAAGGGATAAGAATTATTCACTTAAAAAAGCTTCCCATGAAAAAAACAGCTAATTCATGGCTTCACTGATTAATTCTACCTAATGTTTAAAGAAGAAGTAATACTAATTCTTCACACACTTTTCCAAAATTAAAATGGGAATGAACACATCTCAACCCATTCTATAAGTCCAGTGTTGCTCTGAAACCAAAACCAGATAAAGACATCATATAAAAAGAAAACTGTAGACCAGTGTCTCTTAAGAATATAGATATAAGGGGGAACCAGCAGTTAGTGTAATGGCTATGTCACTGGACTCCCACGTAGTCAACCGTGGTTCGCGTCCCAGACCCGGTGGCTTAAAAAACTCACGCCGGGCGCATGTGCGTGCGTGCCCAAGATCCCGAGAGGAGAATGGAGGAGAAGGGATTGCGGCATGACCATCCCCCCCGGGGGGTGATTTCTTGCTTTCTGTCTCTATGTCTCTCTCTGTCTGTCTGGCGAGCACACAGGCCCTATAGCGAAAAAACCTCTCCAAAAAAAAAAAAAAAAAAAGAATATAGATATAAGGGACTAGCAGATGGCGTAATGGTTACATGGCTGAACTCCCATGTAGTTGACTGTGGTTTGAGTCCTGGACCCAGTGGCTTAAAACACACTGAGCATGTATGGGTGCATGCCCAAAATTCCAAGACAAGAATGGAGAAGAGATTTCAGCATGGCCATCTCCCTGGGGGGTGATTTCTCACTTTCTGTCTATCTCTCTTTTTCTCTCCAGTGAGCACATGCACCATATAGCAAAAAATTTCTCTTAAAAAAATAAAATATAGGGACCAGCAGTTAGCGCAATGGCTATGTCGCTGAACTCCCACGTAGTCGACCGCAGCTTGAGTCCCGGACCCGGTGGCTTAAACTCATGCTGGGCACGTGTGCGTACGAGTCCAAGATCCTGAGAGAATGGAGGAGAAGGGATTGTGGCGTGGCCCTCCCCCCGGGGGGTGATTTCTCGCTTTCTGTCTCTCTGTCTCTCTCTGTCTTTCTGGAGAGTGCACGCGCCCAATAAGAAAAATCCTCTCCAAAAATAAATAAATAAATAAAATAAAATATATATACATACAAAACTCCTTAGCAAAATACTAATGAACTGAATCCAGATATACATGAAAAGGATTATAAAATGTCACTAAGTAAAAGATTTATCCCATGAATGCAACACCAGTTCAATATTACAAAAGTCAATGCAAAATGCCATATTACAGAATATAAAAGAAAAATTACATGATTATCCCAATGTATTCAGAAAAATAATTTTATGGAGTCCAATATGCTTTCATAATTTAAACACTTAGCAAACTAGAAATAGAAGAAAAATGCCTCAACCCAATAAGGGGAAACTACAAAAAATCACACTTGCTATCATATTTTATGATAAACAACTAAAGCTTTACGTCTAATATCAGGAATAAAACGTGGATGTTCACTCTCGTGACTTTTATTAATCACTGTACTGACAGTTCTAGCCTGGGAAACTATGTAAGGACGGGAAATAAAAGTATCATAGTGAAAAGAAAGAAGTCAAAATATTTCTATTCATAAATAACATGAAAATTTTTACAATCTTTAAAGAATCCCCCATAGCTATTAGAAATTAAATAATTCAGCAAAGTAGAAAAATACAAGATAAATATACCAAAACCTATTGTAATTCTATAAACTATCAACAGGTAATCCAAAATAAAAATATGAAAACAATTTCATATACAATAGAATCAAAAATACTTAGGGAAAAATGCATTATAAAGCCACAGTAATCATGGTACTAGCACAAGGATAGCCAAATAGAACAGTAGAATAGAACTTAAAGTCCAGAAACATATTCAATTCTGAATATTTATGAACAATTGATCTTATTTTTAATTTTGCTGTAGGGAACCAGTAAGAAGAACTGAGGTCAGGGACCACCTTGGGACCTCCACTGTCTCTTGACTCTTCCAGGTGCTATCCAGACTACCACTCCCACCTCTCTCCACTGCCATAAGCCCTGGAACGTGCACAGCAGCAGCCAGTGAGAAGAACTGAGGCAGAAGACGACTATAGACCTCAAGCTGCCTTTTGCCCACTCCAGAATGTTTCCAGACATCGTAGTTTTCTGAAGCATGTGGCACACAATGCATGCCATGTGATCCTTTTTCTCCTCTAATTGAAACCATGCAGCACAGCCTCAGGTGGATCTGTTCTCAAGAAACTGGGAGGCCATTGCATTACCCAGTTCCTTCAATGACAGTACAGGTTCCAGGGTGAGTGGAAGGGAGATGGACCTTCAGAGAGACTGCAGCTTACCTCCACCCACACACCTTTGAATTCTCAGAATTATCTCCAAGAAATTCGGAATAAATTTATAATCTATCAGATGACTAGAAACCAGTGCAGAGGCACAAGAAATATGAGAAGTCAAGAAAATACTACTCTCTCAAGGGAAAAGAACAATTCTTCATCATCCACAGATAATACAATAGAACTCCTGGAAATGTCAGATAAATAATTCAGAATATTCATAGTGACAAAACTAAATGAGATAAAAGAGGAAAAAAGACAAAGAACTCCAGGAGATGAGGAAATCTGTCCACAATCTGAAAGAAGAAATAGGCACACACACAAAAAAATCAAATGAAACTGTTAGAGATGAAGGATATAATATATAAGGCTAATACATAATATATAAGGCTATATTATATATAAGGCTATAATCAAAACCTTTCTAGAAAGTATTGAAAGCAGACTAGACCATGAAGAAGATCAAATCTTGGGTGTAGAAGACAAAACCTCTAATCCAGAAAAAAAAAAATCACCAAAAAGAATGAAAATATAACAAAAAAATGAGGATAATATATGGGAAATAAGAGACTATTAAACACCCAAACATCCAAATGATTGCTATCCTAGAAGGTGAAGAATCTAATAAGGGCATTGATTACTCCATTAACTCCTGTAAGAAAACTTTCAAAGCCTAGAGAAACATTAAAACATCCAGATGCAAGAAATGCAAAGGAACCCAAATAGAATGCACTCAAGAAGATCCTCTCCATGGCACATCATAGTCAAATTAGCCAAAATCACAAATAAAGACAAGATTATAAAAATGGTAAGAGAGAAACTTTAAGTTACTTACAAAAGTTACCTCATCAAGCTAACATTAGACCTCTTAGTGGAAAAAATGCAAGCAAGAAAAGAATAGGAAGATATAGTCAAAGTGTTAAAAACAAAAGCAATTTCAACTATGATTACTAACCAAGCAATATTATCCTTCAGCAGGGACAAAAAGCTAAAAACATTCTCAGATAAAAATTGAAAGAATTCATGAACACCAGATCAGCTCTTCAAGAAGTACTAAGTACTATACTAGGAAAACTAAAGAGAAACAGACAGAAATAAGAGAACCAAAATAAAAGCAAATAAAAAAAAATTGGCTAACTTAATGGTAGGGACAATTCCAGAAATATCAATAAAAAACATTGAATATTAATAGATTAAATTATCTAATCAAGAGACACAGGGGAACCAGCAGTTAGCGTAATGGCTATGTCGCTGGACTCCCACGTAGTCGACCGCGGTTTGCGTCTCGGACCCGGTGGCTTACAACTCACGCCGGGCGCGTGTGCGTGTGTGCCCAGGATCCCGAGAGGAGAATGGAGGAGAAGGGATTGCGGCGTGACCATCCCCCCTGGGGGGTGATTTCTCGCTTTCTGTCTCTATGTCTCTCTCTGTCTGTCTGGCGAGCGCACGCGCCCTATAGCGAAAAAACCTCTCCAAAAAAAAAAAAAAGAGAGACACAGACTGGATGAATGGATGAAAAAATAGAAACCATCTATCTGTTGCCTACCTGAAACATACCTTATGGATAAAGACATGCATACATAGGCTGAAAAAAAAGGTATTCCATGCAAATAGAAACCAAAAAAGAGCTGGAGTCACTATACTGATTTTAGACAAAATATGCTTTAAGACAAAAACTGTGAGAAGAGACAAAGAAGGGCATTATATAGTAGTAAAAGGGATAATTTATCAAGAAGATATAATGCTTATAATTGTCTATGCACCCAACTCAGGAGCACCCAAATATGTGAAGGAAAGACTTCTAGATATGAAGTGACATGGACTGCAACACACTAATTATTAGGGATCTCAGCACCCACTGTATCCTTTGAACAGATCTCCTAGACAAAAAATAAAGAAAAATATACAGGGTCTAAACTATACCATAAATCAAATGACCTTGAGAGATATATATAGAACCTTCCACCCCAAAACCATGAAATATTTATCTTACCACAGCATGAAACCTTTATGAATATTGACCACATAATAGGGCACAAAACAAGCCTTTACAGATTCAAAGTCATAAAAACTACATCCAGCATCTTCTCCAACCATGATGGATATAAATGTTATATTAATTTCAGAAAAAAATCATGAAAATACACAAATATATGGAAATTAAACAACCTACTCCTGAAGAACTTCACAACTACTGAAGAAATTAAGACTGAAATCAAAGAATTCTTGGATATCAATGAAGAGTATAAGAGATTTCATGATCTATGGGAAACAACAGAAGTAGTCATAAGAAGGAAGTTCAGAGCAATTACTGCACATAATAAAAAGATGGGAAGGTGACAAGTAGACAGCCTAACATCATGCCACAGGGAATTGGAAAAAGAACAACAAAATGCCAGGGAAAGAGAAATAATAGAGATTCAACTAGAAAAATATGAAATAGAAAATAAACTATACAGAAAATAAATGAAACCGAAAATGGTTTCTTGAAAAGATAAACAAAATTGACACACCATTAGCTAGACTAATTAAGAAGAGAGAAAGTATCCAGACAATTCAAATTTGCAATGAAACAGGCAATATTATAACAGACCCAATAGAAATACAAAACATCATTAGAGAATACTATGAGCCACTATATGCCAACAAACAAGAAAACCTGGAAGAAATGGACAAATTCCTGAACACAAATATTCTACCCAGATTGGATCAGGAGGACACAGAAAGCCTGAATAGACCTATAACAAGCAATGAGATTGAATCAGTAATAAATAACCTTCCAACAAAGAAAAACCCAGGTCCTGATGGCTTCTTTTCCGAATTCTACAAAACTTTCAAAGAAGAGTTAACCCCCATTCTACTGAAACTATTTTTAAAGATTCAAAGTGAAGGAACCCTCCCAAATTCATTTTATGAAGCTTCCATCACACTCATGCAGAAAACACATAAGAACATGACAAAACAGAATAACGACAGAACAATATCTCTGATGAATAGAGAGCAAAATTCTCAAGAAGATACTATTAAATCATATCCAACAACATATAAAAAGATTATACATCATGACTAGGTATACTTTATTCCAGGGATTCAAGGGTTGTTCAACATAAGCAAAGCCATAAATGTAATATACCATATTAACAGAAAGAAAGATAAAAACCATATGATCATATCAATTGATGCAGAAAAGCATTCAATAAAATACAACATCCTTTCATGATTAAGACTCTCAAGAAAATCGGTATAGATGGGACATTTCTCAACACTATAAAAAATCATCTATCAAAAACTCATACTAACATCATACTGAATGCAGAAGAGCAGAAAGATTTTCCACTAAAACCTGGTACAAGACAAGACTGCCCACTTTCTCCACTCTTCTTCAACATAGTGATGGAAGTTCTAGGATATGCAATAAGAACAGAGAATAAAATGAAAAGCATTCAAATAGGAAAAGAAGAGGTGACATTAGGTCTATTTGCAGATAACATGATTGTATTCATAGAAGAGCCAGAGGCATCCATGAAAAAACTCCTGGAGTGATAAATGAATACAGTAAAGTAGTATGAAATAAAGTAAACGCAAAAACCTGTAATAGTTCTATATACAAACAACAAGCACTGAGATAGAACTGGACTATGTGAACATTTCTCCCTAGTCCAGCTGGTCAAACCATAAAATATCTTCAACAGATAATAAATACCACATTTCCTTGTCTAATTAATGTTTTGCCACCCTTTTTTCTTCTAAATGTCCTTCCTCAGGCCCTACTCTTCCATACACACTATATCTGGCATTTACACCCATTTATTGTTGTGTTTGTATATCCTTTGGTCAATCAGTTTCAGTCATACAGTGCGGACACTCAATATATATTAAGTGGGGACATACAATGTCTCTACTTCATAGACTGGCTTGATTCACTCAGAAGTAAATCTTCCATATTCTTCCACTTTCTGTCAAAATCCATGATTTTGGGGAACCAGCAGTTAGCATAATGGCTATGTCGCTGGACTCCCACGTAGTTGCCCGCGGTTCGCGTCTCGGACCCGGTGGCTTACAACTCACGCCGGGCGTGTGTGCGTGCATGCCCAAGATCCCGAGAGGAGAATGGAGGAGAAGGGATTGCGGCGTGACCATCCCCCCTGGGGGGTGATTTCTCGCTTTCTGTCTCTATGTCTCTCTCTGTCTGTCTGGCGAGCGCACGCGCCCTATAGCGAAAAACCTCTCAAAAAAAAAAAAAAAATCCATGATTTTGTTGTTCTTTATGGCTGAATGATATTCCATAGAATGTATGTGCCACAGTTTTTCAATCCATTCATCTGTTCAGGGGCATTTGGGTTGGTTCCACGTCTTAGCAATTGTGAATAGTGCCGCAATAAACATTAATGTGCAAGCACTTTCTTGATAAAGAATTCTTCTGAGGACCAGCAGTTAGTATAATGGCTATGTCGCTGGACTCCCATGTAGTTGACCGTGGTTCACGTCTCGTACCCGGTGGCTTAAAACTCACACCGGACGCGTGTGCGTGCGTGCCCAAGATCAAGAGAGGAGAACGGTGGAGAAGGGGTTGCGGCATGGCCATCCCCTCTGGGGGGTGATTTCTCGCTTTCTGTCTCTCTGTCTCTCTCTGTCTGTCTGGCAAGCGCACGCACCCTATAGCAAAATCCTCTAAAAAAAAAAATTCTTCTGTCCTTTGGGTAGATACCAAGGAGTGGAATTGCTGGATTATATGGTACTTCTATTTGAAGATTTTTGAGGAATCCACAAATTGTTCTCCACAGTGGCTGGACTAATTTACATTCCCACCAGCAGTGTAAGAGAGTTCCCCTTTCACCACACCCCTGCCAACACTTATAATTTTTTGCTTTTTCAAACTTAGACATTCTGACTGGGGTTAGGTGGTATTTCATTGTGGTTTTTATCTGCATTCCCCTTACAATTAGGGATGTTGAGAATTTTTTCATAGGCCTTTTGGTTATTCGTATGTCATCCTTAGAGAGTGTTTTTTCAACTCATTCTCCCATCTTTTAATAGGGTTGATCATCTTTTTTTCCAAACAGCTGCTTGTGTCCCTTGTGCATTATGGTTATTAGTCCCTTATCTGAAGCATAATTTACAAAAATATTTTCCCATTCTGAGGGCTGTCTATTCACACTAATTACTGCATCTTTTGCCATGCAGATACTTCTTAGTCTGATGTAATCCCTCTTGTCTAATTTGGGGATTATCTACTATGCTTTGGGGGTCTTATTTAAGAAGTCTTTCCCTACCCCAATGTCTCCCAGAGTTTCCCCAGTGTTTTCTAGGAGCAGTTTTATAGTTTGAGGTCTTAGATTTAGATCTTTGATCCCCTTGAATTGATTTTTGTCAAGAAGTACGTGTTCAGATTCATCTTTTTGCAGGTGGAAATCCAGTTTTTCCAGCACCATTTGCTGAAGAGGCTTCCCTTTTCCCACTGGATTGACTGGTACCCCTTGTCAAAAATCAGTTGACATTATGTTTGGGAATTTATTTCTGGGAACTCTATTCTGTTCCTTTGGTCCATATGTCTGTTTCTCTGCCAGTACCATGCTGTTTTGATTACCACAGCTTTGTAGTATATTTTTGGGTCAGGGAGTGAGATGCTGCCTGCTCCACTCTTCTTATGCAGAATTACTTTGGCAATACGGGGTCTTTTATGATTCCAGACAAATTTTATGATTGTCTTTTTGAGATCTGTGAAGAACGTGTCTGGTAATTTGATTGGCATTGCATTAAATATGTAGATTAATTTGGGTAGAATTGCCATTTTGATTATATTAATTCTTCCAACCAGAAACATGGGTTGTCCTTCCACTTTTTTGTGTCATTTTCAATTAGCTTCTCATAATTTTCCTTCTGGAGGACTTTCACTTCTTTGGTTAGATTTATTCCTAAGTATCTAAAACTTTTGGTGGTTATGGTAAATGGAATAACTTTTTTCAGTTCTATCTCAGTCTGCATGTTGTTCATAAATAGAAATGCGATAGATTTCTGTATACTGATTTTGTATCCCGCAACTTCACTGTATTCGTGTATTAGTTCCAGAAATTATTTCAGGGAAACCATTGGGTCTTCTATGTATACAATCATGTCATCTGTGAATAGAGAGAATTACACCTCTGCTTTTCTTATCTGTATGCCTTTAATTTTTTCTCTTTCTGATTGTATTGGTGAGGATTTCCAGTACTATATTGAAAAGGAGTGGAGAAAGTGGGCATCCTTGTCTTGTACCCATTTTTAGTAGAAAAGCTTTCAGCTTTTCTCGATTCAGGATGATGTTCACTATGGGTTTTTCATAGTTTTTATTGTTAAGAAATGACCCTTCTATGCCATTTTGCTGAGAGTCTTGATCATGAAGGGATGTTGTATCTTATCAAATGCTTTTTCTGCATCAGTTGGTATGACCTTATGATTTTTATCTTTCTTCCTGTTAGTATGGTGTATTACATTTATGGTTTTGTGTATGTTGAACCAACCATGTATTCCTGGAATAAAGTCTACCTGATCATGATGTATAATCTTTTGTATAAGTTGTTGGATACGATTTGCTAGTATCTTGCTGAGAATCTTTGCATCTATATTCATCAGGGATATTGGTCAATAGTTTTCCTTCCTGGTCCTGTCCTTATCTCTTCTAGGGATAAGAGTGATAGAGGCTTCATAGAATGAATTAGGGAGATATTCACCTTTTTAGATCTTTAGAAATAACTTGAGCAGAATGGGGGTTAACTCTTCTTTGAAAGTTTTATAGAATTCAGAGGTGAAACCATCAGGGCCAGGGCTTTTCTTTGTTGGAAGGTTATTACTGATTCAATCTCCTGGCTTGTTATAGGCCTATTCAGACTTTCTATATCCTCCTGGCTCAATCTTGGTAGATTATATGTATCCAGGAATTTGTCCTTCTCATCCAGATTGTCTTGTTTCTTTGCATATAGTTATTCATAGTATTCTCTAATGATATTTTGTATTTCCACTTTGTCTGTTGTTACATTGCCTGCTTCATTGAAGATTTGATTTACCTGATTCCTTTCTCTTTTCTTCTTAATAAGTCTCACTCATGGTGTATCGATTTTGCTTACTTTTTCAAAGAATGTTTTTACTTTCATTTATTTTCTGTATAGTGCGTTTATTTTCTATTTCGTTTATTTCTGCTCCTATATTTGTTATTTTCTTTCCCCTGGAATTTTTTGGATTTTTTTTTGCTTTTGCTTTTCTAATTCTCTCAGGCATGATGTTAGGTGATCCATTTTCTGTCTTCCTTTTATGTGCACTAATTGCTATGAACTTCCCTCTTATGACTACTTTAGCAGTGTCCCAAAGATTATGGAAACTCATGTCATCATTATCACTGGCCTTCATGAATCTTTTGATTTCAGTCTTTATTTCTTTAGTAGTTGTGGAGTCATTCAGAAGTAGGTTATTTAGTTTCCATGTATTTGAGTATTTTTGAGGATTTCTCTTGAAATTAAACTCAAGTTTAATTCCATCATGGTCAGAGAAGATGCTGGATATAGTTTATATGCCTTTGAATCTGTAGAGGCTTGCTTTGTGTCCTATGACATAATCAATCTTCGAAAATGTTCCATGTGAGGGTGAGAAAAAAGTGTATCTCATGGTTTTTGGGTGGAAAGTTATATAGATGTCAGATAAGTCCATTTGATTTATGATATCATTTAGATCCTTTATCTCTTTATCTATTTTTTGTCTAGATGATCTGTCCAGAGGGGATAGTGCAGTGTTGAGGTCTCCAACAATTAGTGTATTGCAGTCTATCTCCTCTTTTAGATCTAACAGTCTTTCCTTCACATATTTGGGTGCTCCTGTGTTTGGCGCATAGATATTTATAAGTGTTATATCTTCTTGATAAATTGATTCTTTTACTACAATATAGTGCCCTTCTTTGTCTCTTCGAAAAGTTTTTGTTTTAAAGTGTATTTTTTCAGAAATTAGTATCACAACTCCAGCTCTTTTTGGTTCCCATTTGCATGGAAAACCTTTTTCCAACCCTTTGCTTTCAGTCTGTGTATGTCTTTATCAATGAGGTGGCTTTCCTGTAGGCAACAGATAGAGGGTTTCTGTCTTTTTTTATCCATTCAGCCAATCTATGTCTCTTGATTGGAGAATTTAATCTATTCACATTCAATATTATTATCGATGTTACTGGATCTGTCCCAACGTTTAAGTTGGCAATTGTCTTAGCTGCCTTTTACTTCTTTTTTTCTGTCTGGTAATTCTTTAGTTTTCCTGGAACAGTACTTTCTTCAGGGTTTCTTGAAGAGCTGGTCTGGTGTTGGCAAATTCTTTCAGGTTTTGTTTGTCTGAGTAGATTTTAATCTTTTTTCCCATATAAAGGATAATCTTGCAGGATTTAATAACCTTGGTTGAAATTGTTTCTCTCTTAACATTTTGAATACATCTTCCCATTCTTTCTTTGCTTGCATTGTTTCCGTTGAAAGGTCCTGTGTTAGCCTGCTGGGATGACTTTGTAAGTCACTTTTCATTTCTCTCTTGCCAGTTTTAGTATCATGTCTTTATCTGTGGTCTTGCACAGTCTGGCTAAGGTGTGCCTTGGGGAAGATCTTCTGGGTTGAGTCTATTTGTGGTGCTTTGTACTTCTTGGGTCTGGATGGTTGAGTGCCTCTCTAGATTTGGGACATTTTCTTCCAGGATTTCTTGGAATAGATTTTCCATGCCATTATTAGTTTCTTCACCTTCTGGGATGCCAATTATTCTGATGTTTGGGTGTCTTATGGAATCTAGTACTCCTCGTATATTATTCTCATGGGTTTTTTGTTGTTATTGTTGTTATTTTCTCTATCATTTTGGTGTTTTTTTCTAGGTCAGAGGTTTTATCTTCTACATCAGAAATTCGATCCTCAGCATGGTCTAATCGAATTTTAATACTTTCAAGAGAGTTTTTGATTTCCTGTAATACAGACTTCATCTCTAATAGTCCATCTGATTCTTTCTTAGAGTGTCCATTTCTTCATTCATATCATGGAAGGACTTCCTAATCTCCTGTAGTTCATTGTGTCTTTTCTGTTCCCACTCATAGAATTTGTTCACCATTAATGTTCTAAATTCATTCTCTGACATTTTGATATCATTCTCAGATTTTAGGAGAGATGGAGGGGAGTTACTGTGTTTTTTTGATGGGCACATATTTCCTGGTTTATTCAGACCTGAGACTCTTCTTCTACTTCTAGCCATTGGACGATATATTCACTTTTCAATACCACTTAGGAGCAAGTGTGTTTACCTTTTGGTGTAAATTAATTTATGTGGAAGTCTCTCTTCTGTTGTTTTTAGCCATGTGGTCTCAGGAGATGTACATTATTCAGGTGTCTCAAGAGTAGTGTTTCTGTATCCACAGGTAATTCAGTAGAGGGAAGAATCCCTGGGAACCTTACAATACTAGGGAATTTCAGAACTGTGATTCTGGATCTGCCTAATCCCTCTGGCAGGGTGGAGGGTAAGGAAGAGAGGATAATGCAAGAGGAAAGAAAGGAGTATAGAGGAGAATAAAGAAAAAGGGGCCTAGAAATGGAACTGGAGTGCTCCTGCAGAGCAAGGGCCACTCTGTGAAACAAGTGAGAGAAGGGAGAGAAGAGTATTAACAAAACAAAAAGGAAGAGCAAAGGAAAAAAATAAAAAATAAAAACTTGGAAGCTCACTACGGTGGGGTCCTGGTCTTGAAAGCCTGGAAGTGGGGTGGGGGCAGGGGTGCCCCTGCCTTAGTTTCCCTTGCTGACTAGGAGCCTAGAGATGGAACTGGAGAGCTCCTGTAGAGCATGGGCCATTCTGTGAAACAAGTGAGAGGAGGGAAAGGAGGGTATTAACAAAACAAAAAGGAAGAGCAGAGGAAAAAAATAATAATAAAGACCTGCCTACCTCACTAGGGGGTAGGGTCCTGGTCTTGGGAGTCTGAAAGTGAGGTGGGGGGCAGTGGTGCCCCTGTCTCAGTTTTCTTTGCTGGCCAGGAGCCTAGAGATGGAACTGGAGTGCTCCTCCAGAGTAAGAGCCACTCTGTGAAACAAGTGAGAAGAGGGAGAAGAGAGTATTAACAAAAGAAAAAGGAAGAGAAGAGGAAAAAAAAAATAATAAAAACCCACCTACCTCACTAGGGGGTGGGGCCCTGGTCTTGGGAATCTGGAACTGGGGCAAGGGCAGTGGTGCCTCTGCCTCAGTTTCCCTTGCTGGCCAGGAGCCTAGAGATAAAACTGGAGTGCTCCTGCAGAGCAAGGGCCACTCTGTGGAACAATTCAGAGGAAGAGGAAGGTATTAACAAAACAAAAAGGAAGAGAAGAGGAAAAATAAAAATAAAAACCTGCCTACCTCAGGAGGGGATGAGTTCCTTGTCTTGAGAGCCTGGAAGTGGGGTGGGGAGAGTGGTGCTCCTGTCTCAGTTTTCCTTGCTGGCCAGGAGCCTAGAGATGGAACTGGAGCGCTCCAGCAGAGCAAGGGCCACTTTGTGAAACAACAGAGAGGAGGGTATTAACAAAAGAAAAACGAAGAACCAAGGAAAAAAAAATATAAAAGCCTGCCTACCTCACTAGGTGTTGGGGTCCTTGTCTTAGGAGCCTGGAAGTGGGGGTGGGGGCAGTGATGCCCCTGCCTCAGTTTCCCTTGCTGGCCACAGGCCTAGAGACAGAACTGAAGCGCTCCTGCAGAGCAAGGGCCACTCTCACTAGGGGGTGGGGTCCTGGTCTTTGGAGCCTGGAAGTGGGGCAGGGGCAGTGTTGTCCCTGCCTCAGTTTCCCTTGCTGGCCAGGTGCGTAGAAATGGAATTGGGTCTCTCCTGCAGAGCAAGCTCTGCTAATTTTTTGAAGTCCTTTCACATCTAATAAATTACTTGCATCTAGATTATACAAAAGCTCATACAATTCAGTAATAAAAAGACAAACAACCCAATTTTAAAATAATCAAAAAAGTTGGAATAGACATTTTCCTAAGGAATATTTACAAATGGCTGATATGCACATAAGAAAATGCTCAGTATTGCTAGCAATCAGGAAAATAGAAATCAAAACCACAATGTTATACCACCGTATACTCACCATGATGGCTATAACAAAAAAGACTGATGATAACAGGTTGGGAACATGAAGAAATCAGAATTCTCATACATTGCTGGTGAATATGTAAAATGGTAGTCATTTG
The DNA here is from genome assembly GCA_026018925.1 of Tupaia tana. Classification (NCBI taxonomy): domain Eukaryota; kingdom Metazoa; phylum Chordata; class Mammalia; order Scandentia; family Tupaiidae; genus Tupaia; species Tupaia tana. The sequence continues at coordinate 81,810,620 of JAKSZU010000009.1, read as the reverse complement.
GTGAAACAGTTTGGCAATTCCTCAAAAAGTAAGCGAAAAGAAGTCAGACACTAAAGACCACATACTGTATGACTCCTTTTATAGGAAATGACCAGAAAAGGCAAATCTAGAGATAGAAAGTGTAGTAGTGGTTTCCAGGGACTTGGGGAAGTGATTGCTAATGGGTCCAGTTTTTTTGTGGAGATGATGAAAATTTTCTGAAATTGATGGTGGTGATAGACACACAACTCTATGCATATACTAAAACCACTTACTGTATACTTCAAAGGCTGAATTTCACAGCATGTGAATTATATCTCATTAAAGCTTTTATTTTTAAAAAAGTGGTCTAAGGACCAAAATAGCAAAATTAATGTTAAAAATAATTTAAAAATTTATATCACATGCCTCTTGACATTATGCATTCAAAAGGACATCATCCATAGACAATATTTGTTTAAAATGCATAACCTGAACCTAAAAATAATCAGACCAATCTAAGTTGAGAAACATTCTGCAAAATAATTGTTCTAGAATCCTCAAAAATATAAATGGCATGACAGGCACCCATACAAAAAGCAAGGTTATCAAATGGTTCAAAGATTAAAATAAACAGAAGAGACATTGCAACTAAATGTAATATAAAATCTTTGTTTGATTCTGAAATTTTTTTAAAAAGCACCAGCACGTGGTATGGTGGTTAAGGCAGCTGGATTCCCACAAAGCTGACTGTGGATTAAGTCCCAGGCCCGGTGGCTTGAAAACTACACAAGTTGTGTGTGCATGAGTGTCCAAAGTCTTGAAAGGAGAATGAAAAAGGTATTGTTATGTGGCCATTTCCCCTTGGGAGGGGTGATTTCTGACTTTCCATCACTCTGTCTCTCTTCTCTATGGCAAATGCATATGCCCTTTGGCAAAATTTTAAAAACAAAAAAAGAGAAAAGATAATATGGACAATAAAGGAAATTTGATATAGCCTCTCTTCATAATAGTATTAAATAAATGTTAAATGTCTTAATTATAATAATTGTATTGTAAATATGTAGGACATTTTCTTTACTTGTAGAAGATATATACTATTTAGAGGCAAAGTGTAATTTCTGCAATAAACTCTCAATGTTCCAGAAAAAAACAAGGGTAAGCATGCATGTACATGTTGATTTGTCCTTGTTATTCTTTTTTGTTGTTGTTTCTCTGAGAGATTTTTGCCATAGAACACACGCACTCATTAGAGAGACAGAAAGCAAGAAATCTCCCACCCAGAAAGGATGGCCATGCTGTAATCCCTTTCTCCTCCATTCTTTTCTCAGGATTTTGGGCATACACACACACATGATTGGTGCGAGTTTAAAATCACCAGGTCCAGGACTCAAACCATAGTCAACCACAAGGGAGTCCGGCACCTTAACCACTACACCACCTGCTGGTCCTGTTTCTTGTTGTTTTTTATAATTATGTCTTATGTTCTATAAAGCTGAGGTAAACACTGAGCTAGTGGATAATAAACCTGTTTCTCCTAGGAGACACATGCCTCACATAAATTATAATCTTAAATCCTAAAAGCAATTCATTCCAATAAATTCTACTTTCTTTATTTCATGGAGAAAGAAAACAAAATTCAGAGTGTTAAATGACTTGTGAGAGGTCATCCCACTAACAAGTACCAGAGTTGTGATTCAAGCCTCCTCAACTGGCCCCACTTTCAGAGCTTCTTACACTACATTGCACTGCCCCCCTACTATCTCCATCCTCTGAAAATATCTATATGAGAACTGAAACCTCAACTGGCAATGTGCATACCAGACAACTCAAATTTTTTGCAGCTCTGTACATGTTCACCAAGAACCAGGCCAGCTCCAAAAGTATTAATTTTGGGGGCCGCAAATAAATTTTAGTGAGTAGGCAAATTTATCAACCCAGAATCTGCAATTAATGAGGACTGATTGCACACACACAGACACATATATTCATAAATACACGTGTGTTTGTTGTTTTATTCTTACTATGTTTTACTAATTTATTTTTCAAAATAAAAGTTGACAGAAAACAAAGATATAAAGATCCAGTGAGAAGTAAAAGGAATAGTCTTAGACACAATCTGTTTGGTAGATTATTTGGGTCCTACTCAATAGATTTTAGAAGCTCAGAGAGGCCCTCCAAAACCATTATCTTTACCCTCTATCCCTTTTTGCATGACTGTTGATTGCATGCCCTTTATTAGATATCATAATCTTTTATCCCACAGCTATCAGGTTTAGAATGCAGACCCCACTCAGCCCAGAGAATTATGATATACACTCACTCACAATGAATGTCTCATATCAAAATATCTTGAGAGCATATTTTTAGGGGGAAAAAAAGGAATGAAATCTGAGGATTCTGTATTGATGCAGGAGAGAAGTGAAGAGAACTCAGTCTAGAGGTTTTCCATAATTCTAGTAATTTTTAATTATTAAAAATCTATAGAACAGGCCCTGTAACACAGTGGTTAAACACTGCATTGGGATCTGGACCGTACATGAACAACTGTCATTTGAATCCCAGCCCCAAGTGGTTAAAACACATGTTGGGTACACATACATCATGTGCCCTAGATCCAGATGGGATGAAGAAATAGAAGGAAAAGGATATTATGGCAGGACTATGCCCCCCTGACCTCCTGAGGGTGTTCCCTCTCTTTCTCTCTCTGAGTGTCACACACACACATACAAATGCATGTATGCATGCATGCACACACACACACACACAAACATACATATACTCACACAGATGAGATCATATGCCCTCTGGAAATAAAACAATAAATAAACAAAATGAAATAGTTTATTTTTAATATCTACAAAAACATAAATTCTAATTAAGAGATACAATTTTTTCATCTCCCTCAATTCCCAGTAATTTTAGAGACTGCCAAAGGTAGGCAAGGATATTTTAGAAAGGCTAAAGACAATGAAAATTATTTCTACCTTGTTATACTTCATAATAACTTCTCAACAAATTGTATAATGTCATCTCCTTTTTTCAAAAGAATTATTTATTTATTTATTTATTTTTTATTATTATTATTTCAATTTGCTATAGGGCACAGATGCTCACGAGAGAGAGAAAGTTAGAAAGCAAACTTCCAGGTTCAGGACTCAAACTATGGTTGACCATGTGAGAGCCCACCCCTTTAACCACCATGACACCTGCTGACCCCAATGCCCAACTCTTTTTGAAAGATTAGTCTTGGGACAAGCAGTTGGCATCATGGCTATGTCGCTGGACTCCCATGTAGTTGACCATGGTTCTAGTCCCTGACCTGGTGGCTTAAATTTATGCTGGATGCCTGTGTGTGTGTGTGCCCAATATCCCGAGAAGAGAATGGAGGAGAAGGGATTGTGGCGCGGCCATCCCCCCTGGGGAGTGATTATTTCTGTCTCTCTCCTGTCTTTCTGGCGAGCGCATGTGCCCTATAGCACAAACCTCTCCAAAAAAAAAAAAAAAAAAAATTAGTCTTGATCCTTCACCTTTAATGGAAAATAAAATCTTTCTTAATGGCCCAGTTGACTTTTCTGACCAGGAAAATGGTTACATCTCAGAAATGTTAAGCTCCCCAAAGAAAACATTAGTGAAAAACTTCTCAGGTTTAAGGGAAGTTAATATCAAACTGAAAACTTTGTGAAGGAAGTCAAACAATCCTCAGAATTTTTTGTTAAGTATTGTTCACGGGCAGTGATGGGTAAATTAGGTCATTTATTTCACTGTATAGCAATGCAGAGAGTGTGACAAATGGGACTTCTTATTACTGTCTTAAGTGGTAGCTGAGAGTGAAATAAAAAGAAAGCTAAGGAGTGCAGTCTGTCATAGTGTGTTCTGCTCTTTTATGACAGAATATGTGGTGAAGAAACACTGATTTGGAGTGGCCAGATAAGATACAAGATGCTCAGTTAAATTTTAATTTCAAATAAACATTGAATATTCTTTTAATACAAGTATGTCTTATGCACTATTTGAAACATACTTATATTAAAATTAGTCTTGGGACCAGCAGATGGTGTAATGGTTATGTTTCTGGACTCCCACGTAGTCAACAGCAGTTCAAGTCCTGGACCCAGTGACTTGAAACTCATGCTGGGAGCATGTCCATATGTGCCCAAGATCCCAAGAGAAGAATGGTAGAGAAGGGATTATGGCATGTCCATCCCTGATGGGAAGGTGAACTCTTGCTTTCTGTCTCTCTTTCTCTGTCTCTCAAGCAAGCACACACTCCCTAGAGAAAAAAAAAAGAAAAAAGAAAGTCTTAGTTTATTTGAAATTCAATTCAATGGGTGTTTATGTACTTTTATTTGCTAAATATGACAATCCTACATAGGTTCTAGTTTCAACAGGGCCTCATAGTTTTCATTTGCAAGGTGGAAATAGCAAGAATATCTAACATCTACAGAAACTCTAAGCATTTCAATGAATATGTACATACTTCAACTTATTTTACCTTCAAAACAGTCCTGGGAAGAAGGTAGCATATTTGTTATTTGAGAAAATTAATGCCCAGAAAAATGAAATGACTTATCCAAGGCTACCCAGCTATTAGGTAGTAGAGACAGGATTTCAACTTACTTAACCTCGTGCTGCTCAAAGTTTAACATGCATAGTCATTACCTGGAATTATTTTAAAATTTCAAATACTGATTATGTAGGTCCAGAATGGAACTCAAATTTCTTCATTTTAATGAATTCCCAAGTGATCCCAATGTTGCTGGTCCTTAAGTAGCAGTTTTAAGTAAGGATCTAACTGACCCCCAAAGCCATGTTCTCAGTTGCCTACTACTATGTTTTTACTTATAAGTCAGTTATCCTTGACTAACCTTTTATAATCTGAGTAACATGGAGTGACATAGTCTTTGTAAGTAGAGGAGGTTATTAAATGTAAACTTTAGGCCTAAATATTCTTCTGTATGAGTTAGTCCTCCCTCTTCTCCCAAATAAAACTGCAACCAATAGAAGAAAATCTGACTTTGGCTTTCCTTCTCTGCCAGGAATCACTGAGCTAAGAATATTCTGAGTAATAAATTAAGTGGTAGAACCATTAATGAGACAAAAAAATGGGGTATTATCTGTTGAAGATATTTTATAGTTTTATTAACTGGACTAGGAAGAAATGTTCACCTGTTGAAATATTCACTTTGTAAGCTAAATAATGTGATTGAATGTATAAAAGAAAATGAAATTTAAAAACTGTAAATAAAAATTTTTAAAAAGAAAAAATAATAATAATTCTGCAGCAAAGAGGTTAGGATCAGAAGAAATTCAATTAGATTAATCTGCCTGAAACTATGATACTCTCTGACTCAATCTTCAGTGCCTCCAATTACCTATTGAATGAAATTTAAATTCCTTAGCATGAACTTCCTTAGCTTCCATAATCTTGATCTTGTTCTAGTCTACCTATACCTTTTCACTTTAACCTCTCCTCACATGCCCTCATTTCTTCCATATTATACAAATTGAGCTACCTACCATTCTTGGGAACCATTCAAGCCTTCTTTCTTTCATGCCTTTGCTCACACTCCTACATGTATTATGTTGCCTCTTCCATCACTAAAAGATGAGATATTTCCTGTACATTAAGGCTCAGCTCTAATGACCCTTCTATAATGGCTTCCCTAAGCTAAGATGTTTTCTCACCCATAACCAGCCCAAACCAATATGCAATCTTTATCATCTATGAATCCCCACATAGCTTAGTTTGTTCTCTCCCCTATGTGGTAAGATTTTAAAACTCCTTAAAAAAGACCCTTTCCAAAGCCTGAATTGCAACCATTGGCTACTCAATTATTAGATTAGATACTACCTGCCCTTCTTAGAATCCTATATTTTAATTCTTAATTTACACTTTTTAAATTTCAATTTAATCACTGTATATCCTCACAGTGTACAAAATGTTTTTCTCCAGCATGAATACAGGGCATATCAATCCAGTCTAAGATATTGCCATATATTACCATGAATAGATAACTTTTCATAATGTTTGTAAAATGTTTATGTAAACTCTTCTGAAATATATATTTCGATTTCTGTCTTGTTAGTATGAATGAGTTTTTCAGGTACTCTCTTCTTCAAAGAGAGAGAGATGAATCATCATCAATGCCTTACTCAATTTAGTGTAAAACCATAAGTTAGGTATTCCCAGCTCCTGCATGGCAGAAGTGAGTATGCAGACTTAGGTCAGAGACTGCCTTGGACCTGTGCACCCCGTTTGTCTGGTCCAGATGACCCTCTTGCTCCAAACTTCTACCCTGCTTTTCCTTCCAGTTCCTTTGTGGCAGAGGCAAGTATGCAGACTGAGATCAGAGACAGCCTTGGATCTGCACACCCCACTCGTCCACTACAGGATCTGGGAGACATTTGGAACATGCAGTCCCCGCAACAAAATGCAGTTCACAGAGAAGAAAGGTATAATCCCGATGACCAGAAATCACCATAGAGGCACAAGAAATATGAGAAACCAAGAAAATATCTCCCCTAAGGGAGAATAACAACTCCTCATCACCCACAGACAGCACAGAGGAACTCATGGGAGTGTCAGATAAAGAATTCAGAATATTTCTAGTGGCAAAAATTAATGAGATGCAGGAGAAAAGAGACAATGAACTCGAGAAGATGCAAGAGAAAAGAGACAAGAAACTACAGGAGATGAGGAAGTCCTTTCACAATTTGAAAGAAGAAATAGACACCATAAAAAAAGAATCAAATAGTGCTGATAGAGATGAAGGCTGTAATACAGGAAATCAAAACCTCCCTTGAAAGTATAAAACCAGATTAGACCATGCAGAAGATCGAATCTCCGATATAGAAGACCGAAATTCTGACCTAGAAAAAAACACCAAAAAGAAAGAGAAAATAACCACAAAAAATGAGGATAATATACAAGATATACTAGATTCCATTAAGCATATAAGCTACTCAATAATTGGTATCCCAGAAGGTGAAGAAACTAATGAGGGCATTGAGAATCTATTCCATGAAATCCTGGATTGGTCTGAGAAGTATTTCATGGTGGGTAGTCTTTTAAAAGCAAAATGAGAAATAGTGATTGGAATAATAATAATAGTAATGATTGGGAAAAACATTGAAAAGATATTGAATGATGAAGTGGGGAGATTAATGTCTCTGTATTGACTGACATGCATGGCATTCCCTTTTGAAAAAAGCAATGTAATACACTTTAAAGTTATATGCAATCCAATGTAATATAAACAAGATTATGATGATAATAAAAAATAAATAAATATTAAAAAAAAGAAATCCTGGAAGAAAACTTTCCCAGCCTAGAGAAGCATTCAAACATCCAGACTCAAGAAACACAAAGGACCCCAAATAGAAACAACCCAAGAAGATCTTCCCCACAAAATACCATTGCCAGACTGGCCAAAAACACAAAGACAAGATTCTAAAATTGGCAAGAGAGAAACATCAAATTATTTACAAAAGTTATCTCATCAGGCTAACACGAGACCTCTCATAGGAAACAATATAAGCAAGAAAAGAATGGAGAAATATATTCAAAGTATTAAATGAAAAACAATTAGAACCAAGAATACTATACCAGGCAGTTTTATACTTGATATGGGAAGAGAAGATAAAAACATTCTAGCATAAACAAAATCTGAAAGACTTCACCAACTCCAGACCAGCTCTTCAAGTAATTCTGAAGGGAGTGCTATACCAAGGAAACTAAAGACAGAAATAAGCTAACAAAAAAACAACCAAGAAAATGGCCAACTTAACAGTAGGGACAAGTTTGGAAAAATCGATAATAATGATGAATGTTAATGGGTTAAATTCTCCAATCAAAACACAAAACACAAAATGGCTGAATGGATAGAAAAAAAAACCATAAACCCTCTATCTGCTGCCTACAAGAAACCCACCACATGGATAACGACATTAAAAGACTAAAAGTGAAGGTTTGCACAAAGATATTCTATGCAAACAGAAACCAAAAAAAGCAGGACTCACGATACTGATCTCAGACAAAATAGGTTTTAAGCCAAAAACTATAAGAAGATACAAAAAAGGGCATTATATACTAGTAAGTACTAATTCATCAAGAAGATATAATGCTTATTAATATCTATGCACCCAACTTAGGAGCACCCAAATATGTGAAGGAAAGACTGCTCGATCCAAAAGGACAGCTAGACTGCAACACACTACTTGTTGGAGATCTCAACACCTTATTATCTTCTTTAGAAAGATCAACGAGACAAAAAATAAGCAAAGATTTTTAGGATCTAAATGATACCATAAATCAGATGGACTTAACAGGTATCTATAAAACTTTCCACCCCCAAATCACAAAATATACATTTTTGTCATCCCACATGGTACCTTCTCAAAGACTGACCATATAATAGGGTACAAAACAAGCCTTTACAGATTCAAAGGCATATAAACTATATCCAGCATCTTTTCCGAGCATGATGGAATTACACTTGATATCAATTTCAGAAAAAAACTCTTGAAAATACATAAATACATGGAAACTACATAACCTACTCCTGAATGACGTCACAACTACCAAAGAGATTAAGATTAAAATCAGGGACCAGCAGTTGGCATAATGGCTATGTTGTTGGACTTCCATGTAGTCGACTGCAGTTCGAGTCCCAGACCCGGTGATTTAAACTCACACCTGGCGAATGTGCGTGCGTGCCTAAGATACCAAGAGGAGAGTGGGGGACAAGGGATTGCAGCATGACCATCCCCCCTGGGGGGTGATTTCTGGCTTTCTGTCTCTCTGTCTTTCTGGTGCGTGCATGCACTCTATAGAAAAAAAAAAAAAAAAAAAAAAAAAAAAAAAAAAAAAAAAAAAAAAAAAAACTTCCCCCTAAAAAAAAAAAAATTGAAATAAAAAGATTTATGGAAACAAATGATAATGAATGCATGAGTTTCTATAATTTTGGGGACACAGCCAAAGCAGTTATAAGGGCGAAGTTGATAGCAATTAGAGTGCATAAGAAAAAGATGGAAGGGTGGCAAATGGACAACTCAACCTAATGCCTCAAGGAATTGGAAAAAAAAAATCCAAAAATTGCCAAGAGAAAATAAATAGTAAAGATTCAAGCAGAAATAAATGAAACAGAAAATAAATGAACTATACAGAAAATAAATGAAAGCAAAAGTTGGTTTTTGGGGCGGCAGCAGGTGGTGTGATGGTTAAGGGCACTGGACTCCCACATGGCCAACCACAGTTTGAGTCCCGGACCTGGCAGCTTGCTTTCTCACTTTCCCTATCTTTCATGCTCTCACTCTGTCCCTCTCTGATTAAAATAAATGAATAAATAATAAAGTTCAATCAAATAATTTTTTTAAAGTTGGCTTTTTGAAAAGATAAACAAGATTGACACATTACTAGCTAGACTAGTTAAGAAGAAGAAATTAACTAGCTATATCAAATTTGCAATAAAACAAGCAATATTACAACAGACATAATAGAAATACAAAACATCATTAGAGGATACTATGAGTGTCAATACACCAAAAACCAAGAAGACCCAGATGAGATGGACAAATTCCTGGACACATATGATCTACCAAGATTGAATCAGGAGGATATAGAGAGCCTGAATAGACCCAAAACAAGCAGTGAGATTGAATCAGTAGTAAATAACGTCTCAACGAAAAGAGCTCAGGTCCTGATGGCTTACTTTCCGAATTCTACAAAACTTTTAAAGAAAATGTATCCTCCATTCTTCTCAAATTATTTCTAAAGATCCAAAAGGAAGAGACACATCTAAATTCATTTTACAAATCTCTCATCACCCTCATTCACAAACAGATAAGGATACAAGAAAGGAAAACTACAGACCAGTATCTCTCATGAATATTGATGCAAAAATTCTCAACAAGATACTAGCAAATCATATCCAACAACATATAAAAAAAGATTGTTCATCACAACCAGGTAGATTTTATTCCAGAGATGCAAGAGCGAGTCAACATACACAAAACCATAAATGTAATACACCATGTTAATGAAAAGTAATATTTAAAACATATGATCATTTCAATTAATGCAGAAAAAGCATTTGACAAAATACAACATCCCTTCATGATTAAGACTCTCATCCAAATAGAAGGATCATTTATATCCCATAACAAAACCCATCTGTAAAAAAAACTATCACTAATATTATACTAAATGGAGAAAAGGTGAAAACTTTTCCACTAAAATCTGGTACAAGATGGGAACCAGCAGTTAGCGTAATGGCTATGTCACTGTACTCCCACGTAGTCGACCGCGGTTTGCGTCCCGGAACCGGTGGCTTAAAACTCACGCCGGGCGCGTGTGCGTGCGTGCCCAAGATCCCGAGAGGAGAATGGAGGAGAAGGGATTGCGGCGTGACCATCCCCCCTGGGGGGTGATTTCTCGCTTTCTGTCTCTATGTCTCTCTCTGTCTGTCTGGCGAGCGCATGTGCCCTATAGTGAAAATCTCTCCAAAAAAAAAAAAAAGAAAAGAAAAATCTGGTACAAGACAAGGCTGCCCCACTTTCTCCACTCCCTTTGAGTATAATGCTGAAAGTCCCAGCCAATGCAATCAGGAAAGAAAATGAAATAAAAGGCATTCAAAGAGGGAAAGAAGAGGTAAAATTCTATTTGCAGATGATATGATTGTATACATAGAAGACACAAAGGTATCCATGAAAAAACTTCTCTAAGTAATAAATGAATACAGTAAAGTGGCAGAAACAGAATCAATTTACAAAAAATTGATAGCATTTCTATATACAAACAACAAGAATAAAGAGGCAGAACTGTAATTCACCTTTTCTTCATTCAGTATAAAGTTAGTGATAGTTTTTTTTATAGTAATTCCATTTACCATAATAACAAAAATATAAGATACCTAGGAATAAATCTAACCAATGAAATCAAAGACCTCTACAAGGAAAACAATGAAAATCTTAAAAAATAAATTTAAAAGGACACAAAATAGTGGAAGGACATCCTTGTTCCTGAATTGAGAGAATTAATATAATCAAAAAGGAAATTCTACCTAAATTAATCTACATAGTTAATGAAATCCCTATAAAATTGAAAGAGACATTCTTCACAGATCTAGAAAAGACAATCATAGACTTTGTCTGGAACAATAAAAGATCTCATATTACCAAAGCAATCCTGTGTAAGAAGAGTGGAGCAGGCAGTATCTTGTTCACTGACCAAAAACATGTTACAAAGTTGTGATAATCTAAAAAGTTTGGTATAGGCACACCAACAGATACATGGACTAAAGGAACACAATAGAGACCTCAGAAATAAACCACAAAACATACAGCCAACTGATTTTTGACAAAGGATACCAGTCAATCCAGTGGGAAGAGATAAACTTGAACCCCTATCTCTCATTATTAACAAAAATAAACTGAAAATGATTCAAAGATCTAAACCTAAAACCTCAAACTTTAAAACTACTGCTGGAAAACACTGGGGAAACTCTGGAAGACATTGGGGTAGGCACAGACTCCTTAAATAAGATTGCCAAAGCACTGGCAATAATCCCTAAAATAGACAGGTAGAATTACATCAGATTATGAAGTTTCTGCATGGCAAAAGATACAGTAAGTAGTGTGAATCAACACCTCTCAGCATGGGAAAAGATTTTTGTAAACTATGCCTCAGATAAAAGACTGATAACCAAAATATACAGACAACTCAAGTGACTTATAAAAAAAAAAGATTAACCCAATTAAAAGATAGGAAAAAGAGCTGAATAAACAACTCTAAGGAGAACCAGCAGTTAGCCTAATGGCTATGTCGCTGGACTCCCACGTAGTCGACCGCGGTTCACGTCCCGGACCCGGTGGCTTAAAACTCACACCGGGCACGTGTGCGTGCGTGCCCAAGATCCTGAGAGGAGAATGGAGGAGAAGAGATTGCGGCGTGACCATCCCCCCTGGGGGGTGATTTCTCGCTTTCTGTCACTATGTCTCTCTCTTTCTGTCTGGCGAGCACACGCGCCCTATAGCAAAAACCTCTCAAAAAAAAAAAAAAAAAAAAAAAAAAAAAAAAACTCTAAGGAAAACATATAAGCAGTCAAAAGGCATATGAAAAAAATTATCAACATCCCTGATCATTAGGTAGATGCAGATCAAAACCACAATGAGATACCACCTAATCCCAGTCAGAATGGTGAAGATTAGAACAACAATAAATGATAAATGCTGGCTGGGATGTGGTGAAAGAGGTACCCTCCTACACTGCTGGTGGGAATGCAAATTGATCTAGCCACTGTGGAGAACAATATGGAGGTTTCTCAAAGATCTACAAATATGTTTCAGCAGTTACACTCCTGGGTCTCTATCCAAAGGACTGGAGAATGCTCAGTCAGAAAAGTGCTTGCACATCTATTTTTATTGTGTCATTATTCAGCCTTGCTAAGACTTGGAACAAACCCAAATGTCCATGAACAAATGAATGGATTAAAAAAGTGTGGCACATATACTTTGTGGAATACTACTCAGCCATAAAAAGCAACAAGATCCTGTCATTTGATAGAAAGTGGAAAAATATGGAAGATTTATTGCTAAGTGAAGCAAGCCAGGCTATGAAAGAGCAAAATTGTATGTCTCCACTTAACATATATGGACTTCCACACTCTATGTTGGGAACTGAGAGATTAGAGGACATAGAAATATTAAAAATGATTATAGACTCTGGAGACAATATGGGGAGAGAGTGGGAGAAGAGACAAGTATGAGGAAAGAAATTAAGGAGGAAAATAGAGAGGCAAGAAATTAATGGGACACAGAAACGGGTTATTCTCTGTTGATGATTATGTGTTTTGTATCCTCAACTGGACTTGTGTGAAGTGTAGTCATGTTGGCTAAATTCAACTTACAAGCAAGGTGCTGTATAGTGATTAATTATATAAAATTTTAAAAATAAATAAGTAAAAATAAAGACAGCTCAACAATAAAAAAAATTTCTTTTTTTTTTACATTCAATCACTGTATATCTTTAGAACATTAAAAATGAATTTTCCAGCATGAATGCCCAGTACATTAGTCCAGAAAATTGATAGGATTTTTAGAGGGCTCCCTCTGGTATCTGGATCTGAGGTAACTTCTTGAGTCCAGGGAAGAAAGAATCATCTCAAAGACCTAGAAAGAATGATATCTAATGCTTTCACAAGAATGTGAATAGTACCTGTTCCCACCATCCAGACTGGAAAACCTCAGGATTTCTGGGTAGTATATTCAAAAGAAATTTTTCTCTACCAGGGAAAATAATCAGCTTCCAAATGGCCACTGCTCTAGTCCCACCAAACAATTCACAGCAGTGAGAACCCATAGATCATTATTTACAAGTAATTTAAGTGCATAATAGAAAAAAGTGCACATGAGTATGTATAGCAATATAAAAATGTCCACTATTCAGTCACAGAAAATGACAAAATTCAATCATTGAAACAACATGGATACACATGGAATAAAAAATGCTGGTGAAATAAACCAGGCAATAAATGACAAATACTATTTAAAAAATTTTTAAAAATAGGTTAGAATTAAGAAGAATCTCTTGACGGTATGAAGAAAGGTGAAGATAACCTTCTTTGAGGTATAAATCGCATAAAAGCATAGATGCACACTGAAATATATTACATTTGGTATCAGAGTGTTTATATTTGTAGAATGTGTGTGTGGTAAAAATAGCACTGATAAAAATAACTAAGGCTCATGTTCCCACTATTTGCTGTTTGTTGTATGTGAGCATGAAGAGACCAGAATTAGAGCCATAAATTATGAAAGCTCTTCAGAAATGTCAAGAAATCCTATCTATAGACTGCAGCTTCAGTTTGTATCCCAGAGTTCTAACCTGCTATCCTACCATACAGATTTTGGACTTGCCTAGCCAGCCTTTATAGTCACGCAATCCAATTCCTTGCAATACATCTCTTTTCATATATTTTACTGGTCTCAATTCTCAGGCTGAACTCCAACTGGTACCAGTTTTTGTCAAACATAGCTGCCTATAGGATTATAAAGCCCTTCATAATCCTTGTAGTCTCACTTTTCACTATTTTCCACTTCTATATACATGTATCCTATACTTAAGCCATAACAAAGTCTTCACTAGGTTTTTAATGAATGCTCCAGTGTGCCTTTTCACATGCTTTTCCCTTGGCTAAGAATGTCTTTCCTCCCACTTCTTTGCCTACCAAACTCCTATGCATCGGTCAGATACAACTCAACATCACTACACACTTCTTTTTTCTTTTTGGAGAGGTTTTCGCCATAAAGCACGTATGCTCGCCAGACAGACAGACAGAGACAGAAAGCGAGAAATCACTCCCCATGGGGGGTGGCCACGCCGCAATCCCTTCTCCTCTGTTCTCCTCTCGGGATTTTGGGCACGCACGCACACGCGCCCGGCGTGAGTTTTAAGCCACCGGATCCGGGACGTGAACTGCAGTCCACTACATGGGAGTCCAGCGACATAGCCATTATGCTAACTGCTGGTCCCACTACACACTTCTCAGAGAGTTAAATATTTCCTCCTCTGTACACTCATAATATTGTGAATACTTTATAGCACTTGCTTCTCTTTCCTATTAGAACCTGTGTTCTCACCAAACTGTGAGCCCTCAAGGGCAGCACTTTGCATAACCCCTGACACTTAATAAGCACTCAGTCAATTTTGCTTATTAAATAATGAATAAATTAAATGAAATAAAACAACAAAGTCAACTTGTATGTAGTATGTGGAAATTAAGCATAAAGCACAATATTTTATTTAAATTATTGCCATCATTTTTAATATTACAACTCAAAAAAGGTCATTTTTCTCTTCTCACTTTGTTTTCCTATAATATTATCCAGTATTGCCCAAAAGAACTTCCTGTGATAAAGAAAATGTTCTGTATGTATGTTGTACAATATGGTAGCCATTACTCGTATATGATTCTGGAGATTTATAATATAGCTACTGTAGCTAAAGAACTTAATTTTGTATTTTATTTTATTTAATATTAATTTAAATTTCAATTTGTGACTAGGGGTTACTGAATTAGTGTAGATTATACTAACAATGAAGAGTAGCATAGCTCCTGGAACCTTGAACTATTTAATCAGGCAGAGGGTACCACTTTCTCTTTATCTCCCCCTCTTTTTCTTTTTCTCTCACACACACATTTTCACACACAAACTTCAACAGACAGATATCTGAAGACGCCAGCAAAATGATCCTGAAGCTTCAGAGGAAGAGGAAATCTGGGATAGGTTAGGACACAAAAAGCTCGTATATTTAGAATGGGCCTTGAATGTCAGTCCTTGCCATCTTCTGCCTTCAATTGGGGCAATTTAACTACCAGCATTTTCACATTACATAAGAGTGATTTCAGAAGTTCCAGACCAATGTTTTTAGGAATTAACATTAAATTCCACACTCTGTACACATTACACATTTCTAATGATAACATTAGAAATAAGTAGGATTTGGAAGAGAAACACTTTTCTTTTCCTTTTTTTTTTTTTTTTTTTTTTTTTTTTGAGAGGTTTTCGCCATAAGGCGCTCACCAGACAGACAGAGAGAAACAGAGAGACAGAAAGCGAGAAATCACCCCCCAGGAGGGATGGCCATGCCGCAATCCCTTCTCCTCCATTCTCCTCTTGGGATCTTTGGCACACATGCACACATGCCTGGCGTGAGTTTTAAGCCACCGGGTCCAGGACGCGAACTGCGGTCGACTACATGGGAGTCCAGCAACATAGCCATTACGCTAACTGCTGGTTCCCCTTAGAGTTGTTTATTCAGCTAACTGCTGGTCCCAGAAACACTTTTCTTTAGAGATTTTTGTTGCAATTCTTTCTCCTTCATTCTCCTCCTGAGATTCTGGGCATACATGCACACATGCTCAATGTGAGTTTCAAGCCACAAGGTGCAGGACCTGAATGGCAGTTGGCCGTGTGGGAATCCAATGACATAACCACTACACCATCTGCTGGTCTGAGAGAAACATCTTAATCCTTCTGATCATGTTGAAGTCAAGCAGACCCCAGGATAAAAAGTAACCACAGTATGTGATTTGAGAGATAAGGGTAAAGGGAACCAGAAGAAAGGAAATTAGGATCATGTCATAACTGACATAGAATTGTCAAGAAGTTATCAGTAAATTTCATTTTGGTGTTGAATTATCAACATGCTAACAAATTCAAGAGTGACCACACAGACTGGAGCATCAAGGTGATCCCCAGAATTTTAAATATGATTGAGGAATCAGAACAAAAAGAGTACTCTTTTATTCCACTGGGGAAGGCAGTAATGGGAAAGGAATTCTCCCTATAGGCAAAGAAAGTCAAGGTGTACCACCTGTATCCATGGATAAGAGCATTATTTTTTTTTTAAGCACAAAGCTTAGTCATGATTATTGGAAAGGATTCCAATACCTGGTATACACCAACTTGCCAAAGATGGATGATTATGATCCTGACTGATCATACAGAAACAAGACAAGAACCTTGATTTCATAAAGTCCTTTATATAAGCCTTTTATCTCAAAGCATAAATAAGCCTAAAGATTTAGTCAAAACTCCTATTGTACAAATGGGAAAACAAAAACTCAAAGAAGATAAGGAATTTTTCTCATATCATACAGTTGTTTAGCTACATAAATGAGACTAAAATCTCAAGTCATCTTGATGTCTACATATTGCCCTTTTTTCCATATCAGTTTAATATGGATGACCTCACACCTTAATATGGATGACCTCTCAGGAGAGTAAAACAGACAAAATAACATACGATTAAACACTAATACAAAAAGGCAATAAATAACGTAGTAAGCTATATTTCTTTATGAAAGAGGATATTACTTTAAGCATGTTAGTTACTTTTCTATCAACTGCTCCTTTAAATTCTCCTCCTCACCTTTTTTTACTTTTCTTTTTGCTCAAATTTCTCTAAATAATTTTGTATTCTTCCTATCCCCTACCATTTCATTTTATTTACATCATGTTAATCATGAAATCCATAAAAGCCCTAATTACATGTTGTGGGTCCTGGAATAACCACAACGGTTATTTTATTACTGTGATAAAGTAAGTAATAAACTCAGAGTTAATATTATTGCTTATTTCTTATTTTTATAAAATGATTTCTTAACACTCAGATTTTTTTTTTTTTTTTTTTTTTTTTTTTTTTTTTTGAGAGAGGTTTTTGCTATAGGGTGCATGTGCTCGCCAGAAAGACAAAGACAGAGAGGCAGAAAGCAAGAAATAACCGTCATGGGGAGATGGCCATGCTGCAATCCCTTCTCCTTCATTCTCATCTCGGGATCTCGGGCATGCATGCACATGCGCCCAGCGTGAGTTTAAGCCACCAGGTCCAGGAATCGAACCGTGATCAAGGTGGGAGTCCAGCGACATAGCCATTATGCTGACTGCTGGTCCCAACACTCAGATAAAGATCTTCTTCATGAGGTGGAGTTTAAGAGTTGTAACACTGAAGAAAAAGAATTTTTTTTGGAGAGGTTTTTGCTATAGGGCGTGTACATTCACCAGCAAGACAGAGAGAGACAGAAAGTGAGCAATCACCCCTCAGGGAGAATGGCCACGCCGCAATCCCTTCTCCTCCATTCTCCTCTCAGGATCTTGGGCACGCACGCACACACGCCCAGCATGAACTTAAGCCACCGGGTCTGGCACTCGAACTGCGGTCGACTACATGGGAGTCCAGAAACACAGCCATTACACCAACTGCTGGTCCCCATACTGAAAAAATTTTAAGCACTCTAATTTAGGCTTCCAGGCAGAACCTTGCTATAGGTATGTATTTTGTAACAGGACCAGTAAGCTAGGGAATTCAGGCTGCAGTGGAGGCTGAGTTTTTGTTTTTGTTTTTTTTTTTTTCTTTTTTTTTTTTTGGAGAGGTTTTTGCTATAGGGCGCGTGCGCTCGCCAGACAGACAGAGAGAGACAGAGAGATAGAAAGCGAGAAATCATCCCCCAGAGGGGATGGCCACGCCGCAATCCCTTCTCCTCCATTCTCCTGTCGGGATCTTGGGCACGCACACACACACGCCCGGCGTGAGTTTAAGACACCGGGTCCGGGACTCGAACCGCAGTCGACTACGTGGGAGTCCAGCGACATAGCCATTACGCTAACTGCTGGTCCCAAGGCTGAGTTTTTAAGTAACTGAGGAATTTATTCTCATTTGGTTCAAAATTATCTAGACTTGGCTCTGATTCAAGTTAGTATATACAACGTTCTTGCTAAAACTTGAATTGTGAGAGAAAACTAGCCCCCTTGCCTGTGGAAACAGTTTGACTAAGGGTAGTACTGCTAGAATATTTTAGTAGTCACTGGAATTATTCTACTATGTAACAGATGATATTTGATTTGTGTGTGTGTGTGTGTGTGTGTGTGTGTGTGTGTGTGTATCAAGAGAGAGACAGATTGGAGGACATAAAAGCAGTGAAGGTACTTAATGAGAATAGGACAGTGTGGAATGGGGGAGGTGAAAAGAAGAGGATAGAGAAAGATAGCAAGAGAACAATAGAGAGGCAGGACGTTAGTGAGAAACAGATAAGATATGGCTTATTACCTGTTGATGATGACATGTATAGTATTCTCAACTGGATTGGTCTGAGAAGTATTTCATGATGGGTAAAGTCTTTTTATAAGCAAAATGAGAAATAGTGATTGACTGTTTTAAAAAAGAATTAGAATAATAATAATAATGATTGGGAAAAACATAGAAAAGATATTGAATGATGAAGTGGGGAGATTAATGTCTCTGTATTGACTGACATGCATGGCATTCCCTTTTGAAAAAGCAATGTAACGCACTGTAAAGTTATATGTAATCCAATGTAATATAAAGAAGATTATGATGATAATAAAAATTTAAAAAAAGAAATTAAAATAAATAAATAAATAAATATTGATTGCATCTTATGTTCCAGGCACAATGGCAAGTTTGGGGTTTATAAAAATACTGGCAATTGACTTTTGCAACTTGAGTTCAAGATTTTAATTTATCTCTATAGGGGGACCAGCAGTTAGCGTAATGGCTATGTCACTGGACTCCCATGTAGTCGACCGCAGTTTGCGTCCCGTACCCAGTGGCTTAAACTCACGCCAGGCGCGTGTGCGTGCGTGCCCAAGATCCTGAGAGGAGAATGGAGGAGAAGGGATTGCGGTGTGGCCAACCCCCCTGGAGGGGTGATTTCTCGCTTTCTATCTCTATGTCTCTCTCTGTCTTTCTAGCTAGTGCACGTGCCCTATAGCAAAAAAGAAAAAAAAAACCTCTCCAAAAAAAGGAAAAAAAAAAAAGATTTTAATTTATCTCTGTTTAATTTTATCTTGTTAAATTTTGCCCACCACATTGATATAGTAAGATTTTTTTGTATTCAAATCCTATCTTCCATATTTGTTGCATCTCCTAACTTCATGTAAACTACATATTTGAACAAATTACCATTTATGTCTTTATCTAAGCTTAAGGAAAACTTTGAAAAGTCTTCAAAATTCGATTCTACAGTAATAGATTAATTACTTCTTAGCCACTTTCTTTTCTCTTGCCAAATTAACAGTTCTATTCTTTTTCTGGTCATATCAGTATGTTGAAATCACTCTGGCTTATCAAATCCTTCAATCCTTATTTACATTTATGTTTTTAAAATTCTATTTTTAAAAACTTATTCAACTAGCTAGTTAAATCTTTTAGAACAGACTTCAATATCTTAATCATCTTATTTCTTTTCTACGCACTTTTTTGTTTTCTCTGGCTAAAGATCTACTAGGCAATTTTTCCCCCTGTAAAATATTCATGACATAATATTTATCATTTTAAGTTTACAGTTCAGTGGTATTGTGTGCATTCACACTGTTGTGCAACCATTCCCCACCATGCAGCTCCATAACTTTTCTATCTTCCCAAAGTGAAACTTCATACATATTAAGCAATAATACCCTATTTCTCCCCTACCCCATCCTCTGGTGATCGCCACTCTACTATTTGTCTCTGCATTTGACTATTCTAAGAACTCATATAAGAAGAATCATATGGACATTGTTCTTCTGTGACTGGTTTATTTCACGTAGCATAATGTCTTCTGGGTTCAGCTATGTCATAGTATGTATCAGAATTTTCTTCCTTTTAAACACACTAAATAATATTTCATTTTATGTATTTACCACATGTTATTTATTCACCTATTAACTGATACTTAAGTTGCTTCTCCATCTTGGCTATAGTTAATAATGCTGCTATGAACATGAGTGCACAAATATCTGTTCAAGTCCCTACTTTTTATTTTTAGAGATGTACCCAGAAGTGGAATAGCTAGATTACATACTAATTCTATTTTGAGTTTTTTGAGGAACGATCATATTGTTTTCCAAGGTGGCTGCACCATTTTACCAACAGTGCACAAGATTTTAATTTTTCCACATTTTCATCAACACTAGTTATTTTCAGGGATTTTCATTGTCATTTTATAACAATCATGTGTTTTTTTTTGGAAAATTTTTTGCTATAGGGCATGTGCACTTGCCAGAGATATATAAAGTGAGAAATCACCCCCCCCCCCCAGGGTGGATAGCCATACCACAATCCTTCCTCCTCCATTCTCCTCTTTTGGACACACTCACACACACACCTGGCCTGAATTTCAAGCTGTCAGTTCCAAGACTCAAACTGCAGTTGGCAATGTGGGAATCCAGTGCCTAAACCACCATGCCACCAATTGGTTACTATAATAACCATCTTAATGGATATGAAGTTGTATCTTGTGGTTTGGATTTTTATTTCTCTAATTATTACTGGTGTGTAACATCTCCTCATGTGTTTATGAGCCATTTGTATAACTTCTTTTGAGAAATAGGTATTTGAGTCCCTAGTCCATTTTTTAAATATATGCTTTATTTTTATTTTAACTTATTTTATACATTCAATCACATACACCAGTTAGTTTGTAAAGTGAATTTTCCAACATGAATACATTTCTCACCAGTCCAGTTGGGGATACTATACACGTTATCCTCAACAGATAATAACCCATTTCTTTATCCCGTAAATGTCTTGCCTATCTATTTTTCTCCTTAAAGTCTTTCCTTCTCCCACCCTCTTCCCACAATGTATTCGGTATATATAACCATTTTCTATGTTTCTATATCCTCTAGTCTTCAGTTTCTGCCATAAGGTGTGGACAGTCGGTATGTATTAAGTGGAGACATGCAATGTCTCTCCCTCATAGCCTGGCTTGTTTCACTCAGCAGTGTATCTTCAAAATTCATCCACTTTCTGTCAAAAGCCAGGTTCTTGTTGTTTTATATGACTGAGTAGTATTCCATAGAGTATATGTGTCACACTTTTTCAATCCATTCTTCTGTTCATGGACATTTGAGTTGGTTCCATGTCTTAGCAATTGTGAATGCTGCTGCAATAAACATAGATGTGCAAGCTCTTTTCCAACTAAGTGTTCTGTCCTTCGGGTAGATACCCAGGAGTGGAATTGCTGGATCATATGGTAGTTCTATTTGTAAATCTTAGAGGAATATCCATATTGTTCTCCACAGTGCCTGGACCAATTACATTCCCACCAGCAGTGTAGAAGAGTTCCCCTTTCACCACATTCCCACCGGGACTCATCATATTTTTTTTAATCTTAGTCATTCTGGCTATGGTTAAATGGTATCTCATTGTGCTTTTGATCTGCTTCTCCCTTATGATGAGGGATGTTGAGCATTTTTTAATATGCCTTTTGGCTATTCATCCATCTTCCTTAGAGAGTTGTTCATTTAGCTCATTTTCCTATATTTTAATTGGGTTAATCATCTTTTTTGGGAAAAGACACTGCAGTTCCATGTGTATTCTGGTTATTGGTCCCTTATCTGAAGCATAGCTTACAAAAAATATTCTCCCATTCCAAGGGCTGTCGATTCACATTAATTACTGTGTCTTTTGCCATGCAGAAACTTCTTAATCTGATGTATTCCTACTTGTCTATTTTTGGGATTATTGATTGTGCTTTAGTGATCTTATTTAAGAAGTCTTTGCCTACTCCAATGTCTCCCAGAGTTTCCCCAGTGTTTTCCACCCGTAGTTATACAGCTTGAGGTTTTAGGTTTAGATCTTTTATCCACTTTGAGTTGATTTTTGTCAATGGTGAGAGGTAGGGGTTCAGATTCATCTTTCTGCAGGTGGATATCCAGTTTTGTTGTTGTTGTTGTTTTCTGCTAAAGAGGTTTTCCTTTTTCCACTGAATTGACTGGTACCTTTTGTCTAAAAACAGTTGGCTGCATGTTTTGTGGTTTATTTCTGGGGTCTCTATTCTGTTCCATTGGTCCACATATCTGTTTTTTGTGCTTTACAGTATATTTCAAAGTTTTATAGTATATTTTGGGGTAATGGGGTGAGATGCAACTCACTCTATCCTTCTTTCATAGGATGGTTTTTGCAATATGGGGTTTTCTATAATTGCAAACAATTTCTATGACGTCTTTTCTAAATCTGTGGAGAATGTCTCTGGTACTTTGATAGGAATTGCATTAAATATGTAGACTAATTTGGGTAGACTTGGCATTTGAATTATATTAATTTTTCCAATCCAGGAACTGGGGATGTCCTTCCACTTTTTTGTGTCTTTTTCAATATCTTTTTTTTTAATTTCATTTTCTTTTATACATTCAATCACCTTATTTATCTTACAAAGTGAATATTTCAACATGTGAACATTTCTCCCTAGTCAGTTGATAAACTATAAAATTATGTTCAACAGATAATACCACATTTCTTTGCCCCGTTGATGTTTTATCTCTCTATTTTCTTCCAAATGTCCTTCCTCAGACTCTGCTCTTTCACACACGCTATATGTGGTATTCACATCCATGTGTTTCAATATATTTTTAAGATTTTCATAGTTTTCCTTGGAAAGATTTTTGACTTTCTTGGTTAGATTTACTCCTAGGTATCTTATACATTTTGCGTTTATGGTAAAGGAATTCTTTTCTTCAGTTCTATTTTGGTCAGCTTGTTGTTTGTAGATAGAAATGCTGTAAATTTTTGGATGTTGATTTTTTTATCCTGCCTCTTTATTTTTTATTAATTTGATAAGTCCTTTCATGGATACCTTTGGGTCTTCTCAGTATACCATCAGGTCATCTGCAAATAAAGCTATTTTCAATTCTTCTTTCTTTATTTGAATGCCTTTCATATTATTCTCTTTTCTGATAGCATTGGTTAGGACTTCCAGTGCCATATTGAAAAGGAGTGAGAAAGTGGGCAGCTTTGTCTTGTACCAGTGTTTAGTGAAAAAGCTTTCAGTTTTTCCCCATTCACTATAATGTTAGCTATCATTTTTTCATATATAGCTTTTATTGTGTTGAGAAATGACCCTTCTATGTCAATTTTGCTAAGAGTCTTAATCGCGAAGGGATGTTATATATTGTCGAATGCTTTATCACATCTATTGAAATGATTATATGATTTTTATATTTTTTCTGTTAATATGCTATATTACTTTTATGGTCTTGCGTATGTTGAACCACACTTGAGTCCCTAGAATAAAACATATATTTTGTTGGATACAATTTGCAACTATCTTGATGAGAAATTTGCATCTATATTCATTTGATTACTTGTCTGTAGTTTTCTTTTTTGTCATGTCTTTATCTGTTTTGGGAATGAGGCTGATGGAGGCTTCATGAAATGAATTTGGGAGGTTTCCTTGCTTTTGGATCTTTAGAAATAATTTGAGTAGAAAGGGGTTAACTCTTCCTTAAAAGTTTTGTAGAATTCAGAAGTGAAGACATCAGGACTTGGGCTTTTCTTTGTTGGGAGTTATTTTTTACTG
This sequence comes from Tupaia tana, assembly GCA_026018925.1. NCBI lineage: Eukaryota > Metazoa > Chordata > Mammalia > Scandentia > Tupaiidae > Tupaia > Tupaia tana. Next base: position 81,786,798 of record JAKSZU010000009.1, on the reverse strand, counting down.
ATTCATTCTCATGGCCTGTTATGGGTTTATGCAGTCTTTCTATGTTCCCCCGATTCAATCTGGGTATATTATATGCATCTAGGAATTTGTCCACCTCCTCCATGTTCTCTTTTTTGCTTGCATGTGGTCACACATAGGATCTTCTAATGATGTTTTATATTTCTACTGTGTCTGTTGTAATATGGCCTATTTCAGTATAAATTTGATTTATCTGGTTTATTTCCTCTTCATAATCAGTCTAGCTAGTGATGTGTCAATCTTGTTAATCTTTTCAAAGAACCAGCTTTTGCTTTCATTTATTTTCTGTATAGTTCTTTTATTTTCTATTTCATGTATTTCTGCTCAAATCTTTATTACTTCTTTTCTCCTGGCATTTTTGTTGTTGTTGCTGTTTTTTCCAATTCCCCAAAGCATGATATTTGGTTGTCTATTTGCCACCTTTCCATATTTTTCTTATGTGCACTAATTGCTATGAATTTCCCTCTTATGACTGCTTTTGTGGTTCCCCATAGGTTATGGAAATGTTTGTACTCATTGTCATTTGTTTCCATAAATCTTTTGATTTCAGATTTAATTACGTTGAGAGTTGAGAAGTCATTCAGGAATAGGTTGTTTAGTTTTCATGTTTTTGTGTATTTTAAAGAATTTTTAATGAAATTTATATCAAGTTTAATACCATCATGGTCAGAGAAGATGCTGGATATAGTTTCTATGCCTTTGAATCTATAAAGGCTTGTTTGGTGTTGTCATATGGTCAATCTTTGAAAAGGTGCCATGTGGTGGTGAGAAAAGTGTATATTTTGTGGTCTTAGGGAGGAAAGTTATATAGATGCCTGTCAAGTCCATCTCTCTGCTTAGTTTTTGTCTAGAAGATCTGTCTAAAGGAGATAATGAGGTATTGAGATCCCCAGCAATAAAAATGTTGTAACCTATCTCTCCTTTTAGCTCTAGCATCTTTCCTTCATTTATCTAGGTGCTCCTGAGTTGGGTGCATAGATATTTATAACTAATATGTCTTCTTGATAAATTATCCTTTTTACTACTGTATAATGTTCTTCTTTGTCTCTTCTTACACTCTTTGTCTTAAAGCCTGTTGTCTGAAATCAGTATAGTGACTCCAACCCTTTTTAGATTTCCATTTGCATAGAATATCTTTTTCCAGTCCTTAGCTTTTAGTCTATGTATGTCTTTATCCATAAGGTGTATTTCTTGTAGTCAACAGATAGAAGGCTACTGACTTTTTATCTGTTCAACCAGTCTCTGTCTCTTGATTGGAGAATTTAATCCACTAATGTTCAATGTTATTATCACTATTTCCACACAGGTTCATATCATTAGGTGAGACATTTTCTTTGTCATTTTTGTTCTCTTATAGCTGCCCGTCTGACTTTAGTTTTCCTGGTAAAGCACTCCCTTCAGAACCTCTTGAAGAGCTGTTCCAGAGTTGGTGAATTCTTTTAGAATTTGTTTATCTGGAAGGAAAGCATGGGGGGAGGGAAGAGTGAAGGAAAGGAAATTTGGGGGAAAAATAGAGAGGTAAGACATTTGTGGGACACGGATATGGTTTATTATCTGTTGATGAGTCTGTGTATAGTATTCTCAACTGGGCTGAACTGAGGTGTATATCATGCTGGGTAAAGTCTCTTTAAAATCTAAATGATGGAGTTCTCCGAGCGTCTTCCTGGCCAGCAAGGAGGTTTTTGGGTCTGGTGCCTGTACCTTCCTGGAAATATGGCCCCCAAGCGACAGTCTTCTATCACACCTCCAACGAAGAAACCAAGACTGCCCCCTGCCTCGGGGCCGGAGGAGACATCGGCCTCTCTGGATTTACCCAAGGGAGAGAAAGAGCAACAAGAAGCAATTGAACATATCGATGAAGTACAAAATGAAATAGACAGACTTAATGAACAAGCCAAGCCAGTGAGGAGATTTTGAAAGTAGAACAGAAATATAATAAACTTCGCCAACCGTTTTTTCAGAAGAGGTCAGAATTGATCGCCAAAATCCCAAATTTTTGGGTAACAATTTTTGTCAACCATCCACAACTGTCTGCACTGCTTGGAGAGGAGGATGAAGAGGCACTGCATTATTTGACCAGAGTTGAAGTGACAGAATTTGAAGATATTAAATCAGGTTACAGAATAGATTTTTATTTTGATGAAAATCGTTACTTCGAAAATAAAGTTCTCTCCAAAGAATTTCATCTGAATGAGAGTGGTGATCCATCTTCAAAGTCTACTGAAATCAAATGGAAATCTGGAAAGGATTTGATGAAATGTTCAAGTCAAACGCAGAATAAAGCCAGCAGGAAGAGGCAGCATGAGGAACCAGAGAGCTTCTTTACTTGGTTTACTGCCCATTCTGATGCAGGTGCAGATGAGTTAGGGGAGGTCATCAAAGATGATGTTTGGTCAAATCTGTTACACTACTACTTGGTTCCTGATATGGATGATGAAGAAGGGGAAGGAGAAGAAGAAGAGGATGATGATGATGAAGAAGAGGGATTGGAAGATATTGACGAAGAAGGAGATGAGGATGAAGGTGAAGAAGATGAAGATGATGATGAAGGGGAGGAAGGAGAGGAGGATGAAGGAGAAGATAACTGACAGAACACTGATGGGTTCCAATCCTCCTTTTTAAAAAATTTTTCTCCAGCCCCTGGGAGCAAGTTGCAATCTTTTTTTCTTTTTTTCTTTTTCTTTTTTTCTCTTTTTTCCCCCCTCTTGTACTCAGTCACCCTGTACTTGAGGTCCTTTTTCTCTACACCATGGTTCTCAACTTATTTTAGGGGGAAAAACCTTGAGCAGAAACAATGGGAAAAAATCTCCACCCTTTTCTGTTCCAAATTCATTTTGATCCCTTCCTGTTTCAACAAACGCTGTTTGGAATCACCACCACCGTGCTCTGTGGGAAAAAGAGAAAATCCTTCTGCTCCCTTCGCTCTGCTGGAAGCTGGAGGGTGCTAGGCCCCTGTGTAGTAGTGCATAGAATTCTAGCTTTTTTCCTCTTTTCTCTGTATATTGGGCTCAGAGATTACACTGTGTCTCTATGTGAATATGGACAGTTAGCATTTACTAACATGTATCTGTCTACTTTCTCTTGTTTAAAAAAAGAAAAAAAATTAAAAATGGGGTTATAGAAAGTCAGCAAAGGGTGGGTTTGAGATGTTTGGGTGGGTTAAGGGGGCATTTTGACAACATGGCTTCTCCTTTGACATGTTTAATTGTGATGTTTAACAGACATCCTTGCAGTTTAAGATGACACTTTTAAAAATAAAATTCTCTCCTAATGATGACTTGAGCTCTGCCACTCGATGGGAGAATCAGCAGAACCTGTAGGATCTTATTTGGAATTGACATTCTCTATTGTAATTTTGTTCCTGTTCATTTTTAAATTTTCTTTTTGTTTCACTGGAAAAGAAAGATGCTCAGTTTTAAACGTTAAAAGTGTACAAGTTGCTTTGTTACAATAAAACTAAATGTGTACACAAGGATTTGATGCTTTTCTCTCAGAATAGATAGGCTTACTATGACCTTCCAAGTTTGACTTGTATAGACCACTTCACTGTCAAACTGTCACCCGAACTTCGTTATTTTTGATACACATTTTGCAGGATGACTTCTCAGGGCTGTGTGGACTGAGTAAAGGGATTTAAATCAATGTATTAATGCTCCCACAGCTGGTAAACATGGGTACAATTTGCTGTTGATTTGTCAATATTATCATTGGGGATGCAAGAGTGCTCAAAACTTAGTTCTGAATATCTCGTGTTTTTATCTCAAATTGGCAGTTTTTAAAATGGGCCTTTGTGCCTGTGACCACCATCAAACAAACTGGTGCTCTACTGCCAAGGTCCACATGGGACAGTTGATGGCACGTCTTCATTGGTACTTAAAGTATGGCCAAAAAGATGGGCTCTTGGAGTAAGAAGTCAGGTTTGGAAGTTACGAATATTTTTTTTGGTCCCTAAGTCCCCATTTTCTAGCATAAAGCTCCCAAACATGACTGACTGTGAATCTCGGTGGGATGACGAGCTCTGCAGAGAGGTTACCTAATGCGTGAGCTTTTTAATGATGTACAGTATAGTGGGAAATGCCACTTTTTCAGAGATAAATTAATGGGCAGCCTGGTCAAATTAAAGCTTTTTGATGTATAGAACTTTATAATGGAACTATTTCATCAATGGCAAAGTGTAACAACCCTGTCTAGATGGACAGTATGTAACTTCTGTGCAGGTCTCTGTTTAGTGAATACATCACTGTATACCGGTCAGGAATCTTGCTCCAATAAAGGAACATAAAGACTAAAAAAAAAAAAAAGAAAAGAAAAAAGTCTAAATGATGTATAGTGATTGAATGTATAAATAATAATAATAAAGAAATAAAAGAATTTGTTTATCTGAGAATGTTTTTATCTTTTCTTCTCATATGAAGTATAATGCTGCCAGGTATAGTAATCTTAGTTGGAATTGTTTTTTTTATTTAGCAATTTAAATTTATTTTCCCATTCTCTCTTTGCCTGCATTGTTTCCAATGAGCAGTCCAATATTAATCTGATGGAATAACGTTTGTCACTAATTTGAAATTTCTCTCTTGCCAGTTTTGGTTATCTTTCTTTGTGGTTTGTCCAATCTGGCTATTTTGCTCCTTGGAGAAGATCGTCATGGGTTGATTCTATTTGGGGCCCTTCATATTTCTTGGGTCTGGATGTTTGAATGCTTCTCTAGGTTTGGAAGGTTTTCTTCCAGGATTTCATGGAATAGACGATCAATATCCTTAGTGTTTTCTTTAACTTCTGGGATACCAATTATCCAGGTGTTTGGTGCTTAATGGTATTTCTAGTATTTCTCACATATTTTCCTCATTTTTCTTGGTTATTTTCTCAGTCTTTTTGATAATTATTTCTAGATCAGAGATTTTGACTTCTCCATTCGAGATTAGATCTTCTCCATGATCAAATCTACTTTTAATACTTTTGAGGAATGTTTTAATTTTCTGTATCACAGTCTTTATCTCTATCAATTACATTCGATTCTTTTTTTATGGTGTCTATTCTTTCTTTCAAATCATGAAAGGACTTCCTCATCTCCTTGAGCTTGTTGTTTCTTTTCTCTTGTGTCTCATTTAGTTTCACCACTATAAATATTCTGAATTCTTTATCTGACATTTCAACAAGTTCCATTGAGTTGTCTGTGGATGATGAAGAATTGATGATTTTCCTTGTGGGAGAGATATTTTGTTGGTTGTTCATATTTTTTGTGCCTCTGCAATGGTTTCTAATTATCTGGTGATTTATATAGTTCCTTCCAAATTCTCCCCAGTTAATTCAGAGCACTCAAAGGCATGCAGGAGTAAGTGATTGGCAACCTCTCTGCTACTCTACTTCCCTGATGCTCACCAGCAACCTAGTCACTAGTCTTGGATGATTCAAAGTCCTTCCAGTTTCTAGAAACAGGTGTGCCTGAGACTGAGCTGCTTAGCTTTAATTAAGGAAGACAGAAGGGTCTATATTCAGAAAGCACTGAAGTCATAGAATTAAGTGGCATTTAGCAGGTGATAAGTCACAGTCTCTGCAGCTCAGTCTCCCTGCACTGGAACAGATGTCCCAATGGGGTGAGGAGGGGCACAAGGTCTTCTCAGAGTCCCAACCAACACACCTGAGAGTTCAAAGGAAAGTGGGAGCCATGGGTCTCTGAAGCACAGCCTTCCAGCCTCAACCAGCTTACCATATCACTTTTTTAGTTTTCAATGCACAAGACTTTTGATTCTTTGGATAACTTTATCTAAAAGCATGTTTCTTTTTCATGCTATTGTTAATGGAATTGTTTAAATTTCTTTTTTAGATTGTTCACTGCTATTGTACAATTGATTTTTGTATTATTTTATATCATGTAATTTTGTTTAATTTGTTTATTGTAACAGCTTTTGTCAGTTTTTGGGTTCTCTACACGTACGATCACATAATTTATGAACAGAGATAATTTTCCAAAATGGATGCCTTTTATTCCTTACTCTCTCCTAATTTTTTCCTGGCTAGGACTTCTAGTACTATGCTGAATGGAAGTGGTAAAACCGGAAATCCTTTCTTTGTTCTTGATCTTAAATGAAAACATTTTTGTCTCTTTGTTTATTTGCCACAGGGCATGTGCACTTTTCATAGAGAGACAAGGAGAGAAGAAAAGTGAGAAATAACTCACAAAGGTATAGCCAAGTCTCAATCCCTTCTCCTTCATTTTCCTCTCAAGATTTTGAGCATACACATATGTATACCCTGTATAATTTTCCAAGCCACTTATCCAGGACTCAAACTACAGAATTGGCCATGTGGAATCCAGTGCCTTAACCACCACACCAGCTGCTGACATGGTTTTTGATCTTTTACTATGACATTATCTGTAGGTATTTTATATGTAGTCTTTATTAGGTTGAGGTAGTTTTCTACTTTTTTAAAATTTTACAATATAATATTTAATTTTTCTTTTATTTTTTTCTTATTTACATTTAACCATTATACATCTTTATAACATACAATATGATTTGAAAAGCATGCATGCAGTGCATGTCAATCAAGTCAAGGTTATTACTATATATCATTTTCAACAAAAAAAATGGGAGAAAATATTTGCAAACTCTGCTTCAGTTAAGGGACTAATAAATCAGAATATATAAGGAACTCAAGCAGCTCATCCACAAAAAAAATTAATAAACCAATTTAAAAACTGGGAAAATGAGCTGAACAGACACACTTCAAGAAAGACATATGGGGACCAGCAGTTGGTATAATGGCTATATCACTGGACTCCCATGTAGTCAATCACAGTTCGAGTCCTGGTCCCGGTAGCTTAAACTCATGCCGGGCCTGTGTGCGTGTATGCTCAAGATCCTAAGAGGAGAATGGAGGAGAAAGAATTGCAGTGTGGCCATCCCCCTGGGGGGTGATTTCCTGCTTTCTGTCTCTCTGTCTCTCTCTGTCTTTCTGGCGAGTACACACACCCTATAGCAAAAACCTTTCAAAAAAAGAAAAAAGAGAAAGACAGACATATGAATGGATCAAAACAAATGGAAAATTTCTCACTATCTCCCATCCTAAGAGAAATTCAAATCAAAACCACATTGAGATACCACCCAGCCTTTCTATTATTAATTTATTGTTTTTTATTATAAAGGGATATTGTATTTTTTTTCTTTTTCCTTGTTTAGTTTTGCTGGAAAGGTGCATGTACTCACTAAGGGATGAGAAAGTGAAAGAGAGAAAGAGAAACTCTCTCCCCCCAACAATGGGGGATGATCACACCACAATCTCTTCTTTATTCTCCTCTCAGGATTTTGGGCACATTTTCACACATGCTCACCATGTTTCTCAAGCTACCAGGTCTGGGATTTAAACCACTCAGCCACATGGGATCCAACTGCTTTAACCACCATGCTACCACCTAGCCTGGTATTGTATTTTTCTATTTTTTTTCTACCTATATTGAGACAATGGGTTTTCTTTCTTTGTCTTCTTCTTTTTTGTATTTCTTTCTTTCTTTCTTTCTTTCTTCTTTCTTTCTTTGGCTTCATTTTGTTATTGTAGTGTGTCACATTGATTGAATTACATATGTGAACCATCCTTGTATGATAGGAACAAATCTCACTTGATCCTGGTGTATAATCCTTTTAATATGCTGTTGAATTAGGTTTGCTAGTATTTGTTGAGGATTTGTACATCAATATTTGTAAAGGGCATTGGTCTGTGGTTTTCTTTTCTTATAGTGTCTTTGTCCAGTTTAGAAATAAGGGTAGTGTAGGCCTCATAAAATTAGTTCAGAATTTTTCCCTCCTCTCCAATTTGTTTTGAAAGAGTTTGAGAAAGATTAGTATTAATTCTTCTTTAAGTAGTTTGTGGACTTAACATAAGAACCATTTAATTAACTATTAGAATCTGGGTTTTACTTTGTAGGGATTTTTTTATTATTACTGATTCAATCTCTTTATTACATATATATCTGTTTAAATTTTCTATTTATTCATGATTAGTCCTGGTAGGTTGAGTGTTTCTAGAATTTTCTAGGACTTCATCCATTTAATCTAGGTTATCAGATTTGATGGCATACATTTATACTATTCTTCTATAATACTTTTTATTTCTGTAAAGTCAGTAATATTGTTCCCTCTTTCATTTGTGAGTTTTAGCTACATGAGTTTTCCCTTTTTTGTCAGTCTAGCTAAAGTTTTGTCAATTTTGTTGATGTTTCATAGATTTCTGCTACTGTTTTTCTAACCTCCTGTTGTTTATCTCTGTTCTAATCTTTATTATTTCCTTCCTTCTACTAGGTTTGGGTTTAATTTGTTATTCTTGTTCTAGTTCCATAAGGTATAAAGTTCCATTAATGATCTGAGGTCTTTCTTGTTTTTAACAAAAGTATTTTCAGCTATCAATTTCCCTTTTAGTACTGCTTTCACTGCCTCATGTAAGTTTTGGTATGTTGTGTTTCCATTGTCATTTGTCTCAAGACATTTTCTAATTTCTGAGTTACCTGAGTCTAATTTCCTCAGACAGCCCACAGATTTGTGAAAAAGTTTCAAATTCAATCTTCTCTTCCCTCTCCAGTTCATGGAGCTCACCAGGCTCCTGTTTCTCTCAAATTAGGCTATATCGGCATGATGAGGGCAAACGTGAGTAAAAGTGACACAAAATTTCCTATTTATTTGAATATAGTTTTTGTTGATTGAGCATTAGCTTTGTTGCTATAGGCCTTTGACTGATTCCAGAGCTTCTATAAAGTTATTTTAATCAGTTTCTGGGTGTTTGTTTAGTTATTTTTGTGGAGGAATGAGGGCCTCAAACTTCTTAGCCTGCCATCTTGCTGACATTGCTCTTATTAGGCAATTTCAAAGTTAAGATTCATAATTTCAGGGTTTTAACTATTATAGCTATATCAAGGTTGTAACTATTCTTCATCACCTAGGTTGTTCTAGGTAATGGATTAATGAGTGAATTAATAAATGCTTCAAGTATTTATTACCTTAGGAACAAATAAATTATTGTATACTCCATCTAGGGGCCTGCCCTTCTGTTTGTTATAATGATAGCAACTTGAACAGAAAACTCCCCAAGTTTACTAATACATCCTTCTGTATTTAAAAATTTGTTTTCAGAATCTATGCTATTAACTTACAGGCTGTCTATGTAGTCCGTGGTCTTAAACTTAAGAATACAAAGAGATATCCTGTGCCCCAGTCTACATATCTCATTCCTTCATTAGTAAGCATTCCCACTAAACTAAATTCTCATGACTCTTTTCATTTCATCTGTGTTCTCCTTTCTGTCCTTGATTAACTCAATTTGTGGTTGATATAAAGTGTGATCGATTCCTGATTACTTTTAGCCAACAACTTCAAGATGTCTAAATATCTTTTACGCTTTTGTCGTTTTCATTTGCTTCCAGGAGAGCCTTAACTATACTGTAAGTCTTTGTACAGTTCTTCTCAGCTCCTGCAATTTAGCGCCTCTGGTTCCTTTTCCTGTGATATTGCCAACTGCTTCCCTTTACAATAGATGTACACATTCTTGTACGCATATACATATGTTCACTCACATGCACATCTCTCCTGGGTCCTGCGGTGCCTCTACTACACTGACCAACTATGTCTGTATCTTTTGGAAGGGTTACTCAACAGGTGACACTTAAATTCAGTAATGTTTCATGAAATAAGGTAAAGAAAAGATAAATGAATTCTATTTAAACCATATCGGAACACACTTGGAATTTCCATATAAGGGAGGAAGTTTGATGAAATTTATTTTAAATATGGCCTGCCAGCAGGCAATAGCGTCTCCTGCAGGCCTCTGGCCAGCAAGGGATACTGAGGGAGGGTCACCTCTACCCCCACCCCACTTCCAGACCCCCAGGCCCCAGACTCAACCTTCTAGACTTTCCTGGACTGCCAGCAGGTAATAGCGTCTCCTGCAAGACTCTGGCCAGCAAGGGATACTGAGGGAGGGTCACCTCTGACCCCCACCCCACTTCCAGACCCCCAGGACCCAGACTCCACCTTCTAGACTTTCCTGGACTGCCAGCAGGCAATAGCGTCTCCTGCAAGCCTCTGGCCAGCAAGGGATACTGAGGGAGGGTCACCTCTGACCCCCACCCCACTTCCAGACCCCCAGGCCCCAGATTCCACCTTCTAGACTTTCCTGGACTGCCAGCAGGCAATAGCGTCTCCTGCAAGCCTCTGGCCAGCAAGGGATACTGAGGGAGGGTCACCTCTGACACCCACCCCACTTCCAGACCCCCAGGCCCCAGACTCCACCTTCTAGACTTTCCTGGACTGCCAGCAGGCAATAGCGTCTCCAGCAAGCTTCTGGCCAGCAAGGGATACTGAGGGAGGGTCACCTCTGACCCCCACCCCACTTCCAGACCCCCAGGCCCCAGACTCCACCTTCTAGACTTTCCTGGACTGCCAGCAGGCAATAGCGTCTCCTGCAAGCCTCTGGCCAGCAAGGAATACTGAGGGAGGGTCACCTCTGACCTCCACCCCACTTCCAGACCCCCAGGCCCCAGACTCCACCTTCTAGACTTTCCTGGACTGCCAGCAGGCAATAGCGTCTCCTGCAAACCTCTGGCCAGCAAGGGATACTGAGGGAGGGTCACCTCTGACCCCCACCCCACTTCCAGACCCCCAGGCCCCAGACTCCACCTTCTAGACTTTCCTGGACTGCCAGCAGGCAATAGCGTCTCCTGCAAGCCTCTGGGCAGCAAGGGATACTGAGGGAGGGTCACCTCTGACCCCCACCCCACTTCCAGACCCCCAGGCCCCAGACTCCACCTTCTAGACTTTCCTGGACTGCCAGCAGGCAATAGCGTCTCCTGCAAGCCTCTGGCCAGCAAGGGATACTGAGGGAGGGTCACCTCTAACCCCCACCCCACTTCCAGACCCCCAGGGCCCAGACTCCACCTTCTAGACTTTCCTGGACTGCCAGCAGGCAATAGCGTCCCCTGTAAGCCTCTGACCAGCAAGGGATGCTGAGGGAGGGTCACCTCTGACCCCCACCCCACTTCCAGACCCCCAGGCCCCAGACTCCACCTTCTAGACTTTCCTGGACTGCCAGCAGGCAATAGCGTCTCCTGCAAGCCTTTGGCCAGCAAGGGTTACTGAGGGAGGGTCACCTCTGACCCCCACCCCACTTCCAGACCCCCAGGCCCCAGACTCCACCTTCTAGGTAGGTAGCCAGGATCTCCTTGAGGCGGGGTTTTTTTTTTTTCTTATCTCTTGACCCCCCCCTGCATTCTCTTGTTAACACCTAGCCCTCCTTCTCCCCCCAGATTTCCTGGACAGCCAGCAGGCAATAGCGTCTCCTGCAAGCCTCTGGCCAGCAAGGGATACTGAGGGAGGGTCACCTCTGACCCCCACCCCACTTCCAGACCCCCAGGCCCCAGACTCCACCTTCTAGACTTTCCTGGACTGCCAGCATGCAATAGCGTCTCCTGCAAGCCTCTGGCCAGGAAGGGATACTGAGGGAGGGTCACCTCTGACCTCCACCCCACTTCCAGACCCCCAGGCCCCAGACTCCACCTTCTAGACTTTCCTGGACTGCCAGCAGGCAATAGCGTCTCCTGCAAGCCTCTGGCCAGCAAGGGATACTGAGGGAGGGTCACCTCTGACCCCCACCCCACTTCCAGACCCCCAGGCCCCAGACTCCACCTTCTAGACTTTCCTGGACTGCCAGCAGGCAATAGCGTCTCCTGCAAGCCTCTGGCCAGCAAGGGATACTGAGGGAGGGTCACCTCTGACCCCCACCCCACTTCCAGACCCCCAGGCCCCAGACTCCACCTTCTAGACTTTCCTGGACTGCCAGCAGGCAATAGCGTCTCCTGCAGGCCTCTGGCCAGCAAGGGATACTGAGGGAGGGTCACCTCTGACCCCCACCCCACTTCCAGACCCCCAGGCCCCAGACTCCACCTTCTAGACTTTCCTGGACTGCCAGCAGGCAACAGCGTCTCCTGCAAGCCTCTGGCCAGCAAGGGATACTGAGGGAGGGTCACCTCTGACCCCCACCCCACTTCCAGACCCCCAGGCCCCAAACTCCACCGTCTAAAATTTCCTGGACTGCCAGCAGGCAATAGCGTCTCCTGCAAGCCTCTGGACAGCAAGGGATACTGAGGGAGGGTCACCACTGACCCCCACCCCACTTCCAGAACCCCAGGCCCCAGACTCCACCTTCTAGAATTTCCTGGACTGCCAGCAGGCAATAGCGTCACCTGCAAGCCTCTGCCCAGCAAGGGATACTGAGGGAGGGTCACCTCTGACCCCACCCCATATCCAGACCCCCAGGCCCCAGACTCCACCTTCTAGGTAGGTAGCCAGGATCTCCTTGAGGCGGGATATTTTTTCTTTTCTTTTCTCTTGACCCCCCCCTGCATTCTCTTGTTAACACCTAGCCCTCCTTCTCCCCCCAGAATTTCCTGGACTGCCAGCAGGCAATAGCGTCACCTGCAAGCCTCTGGCCTCCAAGGGATACTGAGAGAGGGTCACCTCTTACCCCCCACCCCACTTCCAGACCCCCAGGCCCTAGACTCCACCTTCTAGACTTTCCTGGACTGCCAGCATGCAATAGCGTCTCCTGCAAGCCTCTGGCCAGCAAGGGATACTGAGGGAGGGTCACCTCTGACCCCCACCCCACTTCCAGACCCCCAGGCCCCAGACTCCACATTCTAGTCTTTCCTGGACTGCCAGCAGGCAATAGCGTCTCCTGCAAGCCTCTGGCCAGCAAGGTATACTGAGGGAGGGTCACCTCTGACCCCCACCCCACTTCCAGACCCCCAGGCCCCAGACTCCACCTTCTAGACTTTCCTGGAATGCCAGCAGGCAATAGCGTCTCCTGCTAGCCTCTGGCCAGCAAAGGATACTGAGGGAGGGTCACCTCTGACCCCCACCCCACTTCCAGACCCCCAGGCCCCAGACTCCACCTTCTAGACTTTCCTGGACTGCCAGCAGGCAATACCGTCTCCTGCAGGCCTCTGGCCAGCAAGGGATACTGAGGGAGGGTCACCTCTGACCCCCACCCCACTTCCAGACCCCCAGGCCCCAGACTCCACCTTCTAGACTTTCCTGGACTGCCAGGAGGCAATAGCGTCTCCTGCAAGCCTCTGGCCAGCAAGGGATACTGAGGGAGGGTCACCTCTGACCCCCACCCCACTTCCAGACCCCCAGGCCCCAGAATCCACCTTCTAGACTTTCCTGGACTGCCAGCAGGCAATAGCGTCTCCTGCAAGCCTCTGGCCAGCAAGGGATACTGAGGGAGGGTCACCTCTGACCCCCACCCCACTTCCAGAACCCCAGGCCCCAGACCCCACCTTCTAGAATTTCCTGGGCTGCCAGCAGGCAATAGCGTCTCCTGCAAGCCTCTGGCCAGCAAGGGATACTGAGGGAGGGTCACCTCTGACCCCCACCCCACTTCCAGACCCCCAGGCCCCAGACTCCACCTTCTAGACTTTCCTGGACTGCCAGCAGGCAATAGCGTCTCCTGCAAGCCTCTGGCCAGCAAGGGATACTGAGGGAGGGTCACCTCTGACCCCCACCCCACTTCCAGACCCCCAGGCCCCAGATTCCACCTTCTAGAATTTCCTGGACTGCCAGCAGGCAATAGCGTCTCCTGCAAGCCTCTGGCCAGCAAGGGATACTGAGGGAGGGTCACCTATGAACCCCACCCCACTTCCAGACCCCCAGGCCCCAGACTCCACCTTCTAGACTTTCCTGGACTGCCAGCAGGCAATAGCGTCTCCTGCAAGCCTCTGCCCAGCAAGGGATACTGAGGGAGGGTCACCTCTGACCCACACCCCACTTCCAGACCCCCAGGCCCCAGACTCCACCTTCTAGGTAGGTAGCCAGGATCTCCTTGAGGCGGGGCTTTTTTTTTTTTCTTTTCCCTTGACCCCACCCTGCATTCTCTTGTTAACACCTAGCCCTCATTCTCCCCCCAGACTTTCCTGAACTGCCAGCAGGCAATAGCGTCTCCTGCAAACCTCTGGCCAGCAAGGGATACTGAGGGAGGGTCACCTCTGACCCCCACCCCACTTCCAGACCGCCAGGCCCCAGACTCCACCTTCTAGGTAGGTAGCCAGGATCTCCTTGAGGCGGATTTTTTTTTTTTTCTTTTTTCTTGACCCCCCCCCCCCTGCATTCTCTTGTTAACACCTAGCACTCCTTCTCCCCCTGACTTTCCTGGACAGCCAGCAGGCAATAGCGTCTCCTGCAAGCCTCTGGCCAGCAAGAGATACTGAGGGAGGGTCACCTCTGACCCCCACCCCACTTCCAGACCCCCAGGCCCCAGACTCCACCTTCTAGGTACGTAGCCAGGATCTCCTTGAGGCGGGTTTTTTTTTTCTTTCTCTTGACCCCCCCCCCCTGCATTCTCTTGTTAACACCTAGCCCTCCTTCTCCCCCAGACTTTCTTGGACTGCCAGCCGGCAATAGCGTCTCCTGCAAGCCTCTGGCCAGCAAGGGATACTGAGGGAGGGTCACCTCTGACCCCCACCCCACTTCCAGAACCCCAGGCCCCAGACTCCACCTTCTAGACTTTCCTGGACTGCCAGCAGGCAATAGCGTCTCCTGCAAGCCTCTGGCCAGCAAGGGATACTGAGGGAGGGTCACCTCTGACCCCCACCCCACTTCCAGACCCCCAGGCCCTAGACTCCACCTTCTAGACTTTCCTGGACTGCCAGCAGGCAATAGCGTCTCCTGCAAGCCTCTACCCAGCAAGGGATACTGAGGGAGGGTCACCTCTGACGCCCACCCCACTTCCAGACCCCCAGGCCCCAGACTCCACCTTCTAGGTAGGTAGCCAGGATCTCCTTGAGGCGGGGTTTTTTTTTTTTCTTTTCTCTTGACCCCCCCCTGCATTCTCTTGTTAACACCTAGCCCTCATTCTCCCCCCAGATTTTCCTGGACTGCCAGCAGGCAATAGCGTCTCCTGCAAGCCTCTGGCCAGCAAGGGATACTGAGGGAGGGTCACCTCTGACCCCCACCCCACTTCCAGACCCCCTGGCCCCAGACTCCACCTTCTAGACTTTCCTGGACTGCCAGCAGGCAATAGCGTCTCCTGCAAGCCTCTAGCCAGCAAGGGATACTGAGGGAGGGTCAGCTCTGACCCCCACCCCACTTCCAGACCCCCAGGCCCCAGACTCCACCTTCTAGACTTTCCTGGACTGCCAGCAGGCAATAGCGTCTCCTGCAAGCCTCTGGGCAGCAAGGGATACTGAGGGAGGGTCACCTCTGACCCCCACCCAACTTCCAGACCCGCAGGCCCCAGACTCCACCTTCTAGGTAGGTAGCCAGGATGTCCTTGAGGCGGGTTTTTTTTTTTTTTCTTTTCTCTTGACGCCCCCCTGCATTCTCTTGTTAACACCT